>KN838613.1:95305-130709 GCA_000827195.1 Laccaria amethystina LaAM-08-1 | reverse complement strand
TGCCTTTGCGACGGTATGGGATTATGATAACGGTAAGTGTCTGCCATCTATGGTGAATTCCCAGTGCTAATGTTCCTCTCTAGGAAAAGTTGGCTGGGTAACCCAGCTTGTTGTCCGTGTGAATGCACGCAAGAGGTACATTGCGACCTCCCTTCTTCAAATGTTGAAGCAGTCTTGGCTTTTCTGTGGTATTACAGCCCTCGGCTTGGTGTCCTCTCATCCCGCTGCTTGCCATGCGCTCTCAAAATACACCGGTATGAAGCCCTCTTCCTATCAAATCCAACTCTCACCGATATTTGTTACTCAGACATTTCCATCAGTTCCCTGGACCTGACCTTCTGTCAGTGCAATGCGAAGTCTATCTTGGCGGTATCTCCTGTGGCGTATGTCAAAGATATGGAGCTTCGTGGCTCCTTATTTGAGGATGGATGTACAACTGGCGCCTTCTCATGTGTTTTTACCAATTTCTATGTTAACCACAATGAGCCTCTTGAAGCCCTTGCTGCGTACAAGGCTGGTGGACGCTGGGTTCTAGGGGAACTTCTTGAGGGTCATGAATTTCTTATTATTTTGCCTGTTCAAAAACCTGTAGCCCTTCCCGATGTATTTCAGTAGCTGTACTTGGCCCCTGGGACTTCATGTGTAGTTTGTCTCACCACTTTTGGCCACCAGCAGACTGTAAAATTTAGAGTCCGCCTATGTATGTAAATTTGAAGTTGTGGCCTATCGATATGAATTTAGCTGTAATCTAACCTCCTAACCAACTCCTAACCTAACTGAGAACGCGCCACCGCGCGGAAATATCCCTAACCCTCCCTAACCCTTAACCACCCTAATTGGGTCATCGGCCCACCACGTTCCGGTGTGTCGAACAGGGAATTGTTCGACACACCGGAAGGGCGATGTGTCGCCGCCGTATCCTATGTGTCGCGTTATGACCCAATGTGTCGCTGTCCCGATTTGGAGAGTGTGACGTTGTTGGTACGCCCTGTTCCTGGACTTCATTCAAATTTTATTTTCTATATCCTCAACAAAGCTTGAGAGCTAACATCTTGGAAGCACTCTGTCACGCGGGCCGGAGCATCTTGGTGGCCCATTCACGTCGCATCAACTTAGCGACGAGGAAAGTTCAGAGAGTGCAGAGTCAGAAGGTCAAGTAGTATACATAAACTCAAGATAATTATCTGCCAAAAATTTCAAGACTCCAACGCCGAGTAGTATTTCCAAGCAAAGTATCTCCACTTTTCTAAATCTGAACATTGAACCAAAAGTGAATGAGAAATGGGAAAGCGCCAAAACTATCTGACGTCCCGTTTTGAAGATCTCATGAGTCACCAGTCATGGAAAAAAAGAGAACAAAACCGAGTCAGCGTCAAAAGAAGTTGTTACCGTCAACGTTAAAATTAACGCTGGTGTCGTCTGGAAAAGTTAAAAAGACAACGTATCTATCCAACTTAGATGGTGCAAACTTTACTGCGCCGTGCAATCCGTTTTCGTACAATTCGTTCAACAGCTTCCTATCCGCACGGTGGATATGGACGGTGAAAACCACATCGAGGCGTCTCAGCATAGTTAACGTTACGGCGGTACTGGAAGAGGGCCTATTCACCACCAAGCGCCTGGATTGAACCATCTCACTGAGGACGCCATCATCGGCGCCGACACATCGTTCAAGTGTGAGGCTCTCCAGGGTGGGACACAGCGGCGGCTCCGACTGAGTTGAACCATAACAAGTGAGGGATTTCAAAACATTATTCGAAACCACATCTAGTGGAGGAAGGAATCCTTGTATTCGTATTCGCAGATCAGTGAGAGACGGGGATAAAATGCGAAGACACTTGATGAACTCGCTCTCGTCGATCGTTAAGTTGTGTAATCCCAGGGAAGATAATCGGAAGGAAGCGCTGGCACTTGATAGGAATGGGAAGAGACTGACGGAGCAGTGCAGATGCAGGTTGGGCACTATAGCTTGGGAGTTTCCCAAGAAATTTAAGTCTAAAGTGTCGAGATTGGGGGTGTCCAAATGCGAAAGAAACGCATCAACGTCACGAGGGTGCCATGTGGCGAGAGTCATAGATCGAATCATGGAGGTGCTTCTAAAGGGGGGTAATTCTGCCAGGGAGTTGGGAGATCTGAATCTTTTCATCGCAAAACAAAACACCTCGAGACTTTTCGCTCGATCCAGAAAAGAAAGAGCGTCTAATGGTAAACCGGGTTTGGAGAATACAAACTTGTGAAGCTGTGCCCATGGCATGTTGGCTGGAACATTGTAATCTGACCCATTGTTGACATAGCTGCGGAGATTGGGGGCAGCCGAAACCAAGGATGTACAGTATTTTGCTGCCTGAGGTTCATTCTTTTCTTTTTTTGCGAGGTAGAACTTGATGTCTATATGCTCCAAAAACAGTGCGACTACCCTCTTGGGGATGGAAGGAGGCTCAAAGGTCGTTTTACAGGAGATTGAGTGCCATCGGTGAAAATTTTGGAGAAGGAGATGGAATATAGCCGTTATAAGCCTCGTGGTGGGGTAGGGAGGGCGGTAGCTGACGAAGAACTCTAACGTTAAGGATAGCGGTGCATCTCTGGATAGCTCAAGGAACGTGGCAACGGCGCTGAGGTGGGACTGTGTTATACCTTGCTCGTAACTGACCATGATATCGATATAGGACCATAGTGCCGGAATGGATGATGCGAGCTGATGCCAATCCCTGCACGTTGTGGACAAGGCTCTCATTCCTTTGAGGACCGCCCCCTTCTGAGTCTTCAGATCTTGGTGAACGAGGTTGAAGATGAGGCTCAATATCTCAGGAGGTAGATCACTGTGAAGGAAAATGATGACCGAATACAGGGTGAGTCGGTTCAGGAACCACGTACTCAATGCGAGGAGATCCCGCCTTCAAGTTGTGAGCCATAAAATTTGGCTGAGGACGCCCACTAGATGTCAAGAGGCCTGGGGATGTTATCTAGCGAGATCGAGGCTTACAATTCGCGAGAGGCGCGTACCTTCAACTGACATCGGTTCTTTACAAGAGATTTTTGGAGGATCGCGACCTGGTGACGCGATTTGGCAATTTCCGCTGACTTGAGGCCACAGTATGTTTGTAGGCGCGGAAGACTACAGAGAGAGCTAACATCTTGGAAACTGCGTCCACCGGGCCGGAGCGTCTTGGTGGCCAATGTGTTGCATCATTGCGCGGTTGCACAAGACTCAAATTCGGAGCACTTCATATTATTTACAAGGACCCACCCAGGTACAACTCGAAACGACGTAGACATGTCCACACGAGAAGCACTCAACCTAAACGTCCTCTTTGCTCAAAGGATTCACCATATCCCCACCAAACCTCGTAACCCAAACCCTCCTCAACGCCCTCTCAACCATCCCTTCCCACTAGCCCACCCAACCACGAATAATAACAATCTCATCAACAGGGCTAACACCCACATCCCACGCCGCCCTCCCACTCCTACTAAAGCCTTTATACGGATACTTCCTCCGCGTCCCTCATAAGGATAAAGTAGGCGTGGAGAGGGTCGTGGCGCATTGTGCGGGGTGGAAATGGGATGATGCTGAAGAGGGTGGAGAGCCGGGGGTTGATATCTGGGCACGAAAGAGTGGAGGGTCAGGGGGGGTCTAAGGAAGGAGAGTTGAAGAGGGTATTGGTGGTTAGACCGGCGTTGTTAACCGACGGAGAGTGTCTTGCTGAAAAGTTGGAGTTGGAGGGTGTAAAGAAGGAATCGAAGAAGGCGTATAGAGTCAGCGAGGGAGAGTTGGGCGGGTGGACGGTGTCACGGAAGGACGTGGCCCATTTCGTGGTCGATGCTATTGTTCATCGGTGGGATGAGTTTGAGGATAAGTGTGTGAGCATCGCGTATTAGCTGCAAGTTGTATCATACTTGTGTTCGGAATACAACGTTATAAGCAAATATCGTGTCCTTATGTCCATGTCCCTTTAAATTTCTACTAGAAACCTTCCTCAACCTCTTCAACCTCCTCCCAAACGAACTAAACTCTCCTTCCTTCCCCTCCTTCTCCTTTTCTGTCCTACCTTCCTTGCCCTTCCCCACTCCCACCAACACCCAAACTCCTACTAGCCTTCTTCTCCGACAAATTCATCTGTACCCTCCTCATATGCACACCCCTCTCGTCAACCGCAAAATCAAATCCCCTATCAACCGACACAGGGCCCGTCGACATGTCCCGCTTACTTCCCCCCTTCTTATTGTTGTCAACTCCCTCCCCCGACAATCGTCTTGCCTGCCGTTTGAGTTCCATCTTGTTTGCAAGGACTTCGCGGATATGTCTTAGAGCGCTGGGTCGGAGGGTTGTGCCGATGTTTGAGAAGGCTTTTAGGGCGAGGTGTGTGAGGTGTGAGAAGTTGCGGATTGCGATATCCATCAAATAGGCATTTGTATATGCTTTTGGATGGGGTGAAGGGGACGAGGATGCCCGTTTTGAAGAGGGATATTGTTCGTGGTGAGCAGTTGGTTGTTGATCTTGAGCCGAGGAAAGAGGTGGGAGATCCAGTTTATGGACCTGATGTGAGGATGTTTGGGTGGAATGCGCCGGTTTTGCACTTCCAAAGTATCATGCTCTTCTCGATTGGCTAGGCGCAACGTATCGGATCACAACTTTGTCGATTGCTGGTGTCGCCCCAGTTGACCTTCACCCTGCCTTGCTTGCTTCGAAGGACACTCTCATTTAACTGGCCTTGTATAAGCAGCCTGTTGACGAAACGAAATCCGCGATTCAATTGGAGCCAGTGTGCCTCCCAAAACTCAAGCGTCTGGATATTGGGTACATGCAGCCGAGCGTATTGCTTGGGTTCGTCAAGCTGCTTTTGCCTCCCCTTCTCAAATATCTATCGCCTCTCTGCGGGGTGGTATAGGCACGGTGTTAACAGGACGAGGAGGAAGGCGGGGGGGTAAAGTCCTGAGAAGAGCTTCGTACAAGTCTCGTCTCAATTGCAGTAGACGCCGCCGACGGTGATGGTAGGCCATAGCCCTCTGATAGTAGCTCATCATTGTGGATCGATGGCGAATGCAGTTCCGTGGGCCCCTTGACAGTTAGGGTCCCTGGATTTGCCCTCAATGATGGATGATGGTGTTAACAGGACGAGGAGTAAGGCGGGGGGTAAAGTCCTGAGAAGAGGTTCGTACAGGTCTCGCCTCAATGGCAGTGGACGCCGCCGACGGTGATGGTAGGGGATGACCCTCTGATGGTATCTCATCATTGTGGAGTGATGGCGAGCGCAGTTCCGTGGGCCCCTTGGCAGTTGGCGTCGCTGGATTTGCCCTCAATGACGGATGTCTGCTGTTAACAGGATGAGGAGGAAGGCGGCGGGTAGAGTCCTAAGAAGAGGTTCGTACAAGTCTCGTCTCAATTGCTGTGGACGCCGCCGACGGTGATGGTAGGGATGGCCCTCTGATGGTAGCTCATCATAGTCTTTGCATATCCTTTGAATCTCAACTGGTTTTCACGCTCTCTATATCTAGTGCATGTCCACGTAAGCGGCCATAGGGTTTCGTTTCCACCTCAGGTAGCAGCGGGAGGCCGGGTAGGATGACCAGGCGGGAATAGCTGAACGATTCAGAGGAAACACTAAGCGAAGACACATTTGATGAAGGAGGTTCAGAGACTGGGTTAAAACCATGGGCACTTTGAGATTGGAAACACCTTCGGAGCCCCAGCGACGCTGGCCGAACAAAGGCAACATCTACGATTTTTCAGGTCGAAAGATTCTTCCGCAAATCAGATCACTCTTTGTGATCATTCAGACGTCCATCTGTGTAAAGGTGGGGGAGTGCATTGAACGGATGGTTGAGCTGGGCAGTCAGGGCATCTCTGAAAAAATTGCGCACAGCCACACCCGGTCTTGCATCTTCCTCGCAACTTCCATCTTGTCGTCTACAATGTGTCTCCCAACCAATCACCCTTTCCTCAAACCATTTTCTAGTCTGAAGAAGGCGATCACAAGACCACGCTCACCGACGCCTCAATCGAACTTCACTAGCAATGATTTAACTTGCCCACGCTCTGACCCGCCCATCTTGATAGCTCCATCTTCGACCATCCGTGCGGCGAACATAGCCATGCGAGTCACCGGTCAGATACCCTAATCTTCCTGCCCCAAAGTCAACATCCATCACTCATCAAATCAAATTTGCAGGTGATCGAGTTGAAGTCCCTGGCGAAGGAGCGGTTGAGCGGTTGCAACAAGTTTTACCTACCCCGACTGGTCTGCATTAACCTCAGACTTCTATTATTCATCATCGCCGACTCTGATATAGATTTATTGAGTTCTCATTTGCCTACCTCTTCACCAATTGCTCCCGTTCCGAATGTAGACCTGGGTACGGAAATGACTGTTACTTGTGAGATATTCCTCAACCTGTTTGCTATAAAGTTGACATTCAATCCCAATCTCACAGTTGATCAGGTTGAAGGCCCTGTGCAAGGAGCTGTTGATTTCTTGGAACAGCCTTCTCCTATCTTGACTGGTTCATGCTTGCTCCAAATCTCTTTATTCTATTTCTGATAACTCTGGATAGATCCTCCAAGTTCTGACTTGCCTACCTCTCTACCCATTTCTTCTGTTCTGAATGCAGAAGTGATGCCTGCCAGTAAGTACTCTGATAACTATAGTCTAGCTCAAATTTAAAGATCATGCAGAGTTCTTAACAAACTTTCAACCTGATGCTATAAACAACATTTCAGCTCAAAATGTGAACACAGCCCCTAACTTTGGTTTGTTGAATTTGAATCATCACATTTTATTGCTTTCACTTATATATATCCATAGGTACCATCAATCAAGGTGAGTAGTATAAAAAGCATCATATTCATCTTAATGTTATTTGTGGTTGGTAGGTGTGGACCCAAATATTCAAATTACACTTGAGACAATAAGGGATGAACAGCTAGGTATTATTGTAGGTTCTCATTTCAAATATATATCTGACTTCATTTTTTGTCACAGTGGAGAAGATTTATAAGTGGCTTTCTCCACCCAAGGAGTCTATAAATTACAATGCTGCATATGCAATTCTAAAGAGTCAGCCAGATGCCTGTCAATGGTTTCTCAAGGGAAATACATTTTATGAGTGGTTGAAACAGCCTGGCTTTCTTTGGATCAAAGGAAAATGTAAGTTTTCTAAAAAAAATTGTGTAGTTAGAGGTTATTGACAGTCTGTCCAGCTGGCTCTGGTAAAACGATTTTAAGGTTGGCAATCTCAAATTCTTTATGAACTTGATTAAACTTTCTCATTATAGCTCAGCAATAATCCATGATCTCCTTCAAAGATTCAATTTGGCTACTGCTTATTTCTTTTTTGATGGAAGAGACTCACAGAAGGATTTCCAGTTGCACGATAAGCTGATTCGATCACTGATCTGGCAATTCTCTCTCAAATGTGATGGGACAGTGCCTAAAGTCTTAGTGGATCTGTATGCTTGTTGTGGCAATGGCCATCAGGAGCCAACTCTGGATGATCTGCAGAATGCTCTTCAAAGAATTCTTGATGGCTTTAGCTCAACATTGATCATTCTGGATGCTCTTGATGAATGTGCTGAAAGAGAAAAAACTCTTAACTGGATTCAGACCTTTATCTTGCAGAAAAATATATATCTTGGGCTTCACTTGATAGTTACTAGCCGCCTAGAACAGGAGATTGAGAACAAGTTCAAGTCTTATCACTATCTTGACTTGGTTGAGGAATCAGAAAATCATGATCTCATAGACTATGTTGACCATCAGCTTCAGAATGACTCTGACTTGCTGAAATGGGACTCTGAGACTCGAGAACAAGTAAAGTTGAGATTGATGGAACAAGCAGATGGAATGTATGTTTAATCTAAGATCTGAATGACAAGATGATTAACAAATGCAATTTTAGGTTTCGATGGGTTGCATTACAGCTAAATGAGCTTAAAGAGTGCCGAACAAAAACTGATCTAAAAAAGCAACTAGCTGATCTACCTCAGGGTCTGGAGGAAACATATGATCGAATCTTGCTGAGGATCAAGAAAAAAGATTGCAGTTATGTAAAGTTGTTTTTACAGTGGCTGTCTTTTGCTGTTCGTCAACTGAGACTGATGGAACTGGCTGCAACTGCTGCTGTTGATCTTTCTGCTGAGAATGGACCAGAGTATAAATCTGATAATGAACTTCAGGATATCAAGGATGTCTTGGAAATGTGTTCTAGTTTTGTTATAGAATCAGAAGGTATAGTTTGGAATAATACCAGGTTGAAATGAGCGCTGAATATTAAACAGGGGTGATCAGGCTTTCTCACTTTTCTGTCAAAGAATATCTCATATCTCAGTATATTCAAAGCCATAATGTGAAACAAGTCAGAGATTTCAGTTTTAGTGAGCAGCTATCACACTCTGTTATATCCCAAATCTGTCTGGCCTATCTTCTGCAATTTAATACATGTGAGCCACTTGATATAAACCTGGATTTATCTTCCCCTCTTGTAAAATATGCTGCAGAACACTGGATTACACATGCACATTCTGGTTGCAAGAATAATTCTCAGTCATCTTCAATATCTGCATTAACAATGAAACTTCTGACAGATGAAAATGGTGCTTTTGTGAACTGGGTTGAAATTTATAATATAGATAGATGCCATGTGAATCTACAAAAACATAGGGTTGAGATTGCTAAACCACTATATTATGCATCACTGGCTGGACTAACTGAAGCATCATATGCTTTGTTGGAAATGGGGGCAGATGTAAATGCACAGGGAGGAGCCTATGGGAATGCACTTCAGGCAGCATCATATGCAGGCCATGAGGCAATTGTAAAGCTGCTCATAGAGAAGGGAGCAGATGTAAATGCACAGGGAGGACACCATGGAAATGCACTTTATGCAGCTTCATATGGAGGCCATGAGGCAATTTCAAAGCTGCTCATAGAGAAGGGAGCAAATGTAAATGCACAGGAAGGACACGCTGGAAATGCACTTTATGCAGCATTGCATGAAGGCCATGAGGCAATTGCAAGGCTGCTGATGGAGAAGGGGGTAGATGTAAATGCACAGGGAGGACGCTATGGAAATGCACTCCAAGTAACATTACATCGAGGCCATGAGGCAAGTGCAAAGCTGCTCATAGAGAAAGGAGCAGATGTAAATGCACAGGGAGGAGCCTATGGTAATGCACTTTATGCAGCTTCATATGGAGGCTATGAGGCAATTGCAAAGCTTCTCATAGAGAAGGGAGCAGATGTAAATGCAAAGGGAGGGGACTATGGAAATGCATTCCAGGCAGCATTATATAAAGGACATGAGGCAATTGCAAAGCTACTCATAGAGAAGGGAGCAGATGTAAATGCACAGGAACGGCGCTATGGAAATGCACTCCAGGCAGCATTATATAAAGGCCATGAGGCAGTTGCAAAGCTGCTCATAGAGAAGGGAGCAGATGTAAATGCACAGGGAGGACACTATGGAAATGCACTCCAGGCAGCATCACATGGAGGCCATGAGGCAATTGCAAAGCTGCTTATAGAGAAGGGAGTAGATGTAAATGGACAGGGAGGAGACTTTGGAAATGCACTCCAAGCAGCATCATGTGGAGGCTATGAGTCGATTGCAAAGCTGCTCATACAGAAGGGGGCAGATATCAATGCACAGGGAGGACGTTATGGAAATGCACTCCAGGCAGCATCATATGGAGGCCATGAGGCAATTTCAAAGCTGCTTATAGAGAAGGGAGCAGATGTAAATGCACAGGGAGGAGACTATGGAGGTGCACTACAGGCAGCATCATATGGAGGTTATGAGGCAATTGCAAAGATGCTCATACAGAAGGGAGCAAATGTAAATGCACAGGGAGGATACCATGGAAATGCACTTTATGCAGCATCAAATGGAGGCCATGAGGCAATTGCAAAGCTGCTCATAAACAAGGGAGTAGATGTAAATGTACAGGGGGGATACTTTGGAAATGCAATCCAAGTAGCATCATATGGAGGCCATGAGACAATTGCAAAGCTGCTCATAGAAAATGGAGCAGATGTAAATGCAGAGGGAGGATACTACTCAAATGCACTTGATGCAGCATTATCTCAAGGCCATGAGGCAATTGCAAAGCTACTATTACAGAAGGATGCAAATATAAATACTATGGCCATGTCAGATGCACCCAGCGCATAAGATAATTTAGGATGTGGAATAGTGAAGGATCTGGATGATAATATTTTGATCTGTTCAAAAAGGATCAAGGTACAAGCATTCTTGGTACATTTCATGTAAACAAACATTGGAATGAAGTTTTGTGACTTCAATAAACTTTTTGGGATAGTATGACATTTTGATAGCTGGTATTCAATGCAGCTAGGGGAATACATTTGATTAGTTGTTTGATAAAGTACAGATTAGTAGATACTTGATAGCTTAGTAGAATCCAATGAAGTATGATTTCATAGAACAATTAAATTCAGTCATTCTACTATGTGTGTCATATGACTCTTTGGGACGAGAATTGAGATAGTCTTGTCCATATGATGCCTACACCATAGTGTTGCCAGAGCTTGGCTCAGCTTAGCTGAGCAATGGCTTTTGAGCCCTGGGAAGCAAGCTGAGCTGAGTGGCAATGACCCTGAAGCTGCATTGGATAGCCGGCTCTGAGCCATGGCTAAGCCATGGAAGGGACAGCTCAGTACCTAATTACAAAAGTGTATTAGATTTAACAAATCCGCTTCTTTACTGCATATAGAAGACATTGTAGGTATCAAAGACTACAGTAATGTAGTTTTCTACTCAAATAGGCAGTACTTTACAGTACCCCATTTATTCCTGCAGGAATCCTGTCATTCCAGGGGAATCCTTCTCATTCCGCTGGAATCCACAGGAATGGGACCAGAATCCATTGTCCTTTGTAGTCTATCCGTAATCTTTTGTAGTCTCTCAGTGTACATTTCCCTTTTTGGATATGCACCTTCCTTTTGGGGTGAAATATCCCACAATACAATAGTTGTAGCCTTTTTTCCTAGCTTTCTAAATCTGTTGAAAACATGTTGTTTGGTTTTGTTTTCATTTAGAAAAACACAAAAAACAAAAGAAAAACATGGTGCCCAGAAAAATTGATTACCTCATATCTCAACAACAGGAGCACTTTAGAGCAAAATCCCAACTGATTCTGGAACTTACAGTGTAGGGCTACAATTTTCATTTTTGACCATTTTTGGTAATTGGTCATGTGACCATTGTTCCTATGTCGCATTTGATGAACCCTGACAGGTATAATCATTGTTATCTTGTTTTTTGGTCCAACCAAGTGAGATTTCCATTTTCGGATATGTGCAACTGACCCTGACATGGACCCTGAAAGCAGTGCCCCATTGTGCATACATCATCTCTATTTTTCTCTGATTTTTATGCTATTTTTCTTTAGAAATACTCAAATTTCCTTTTTGGACATCTACCCTGGACCCTGAAAACATCACTTAACAATACTGATCACCATTCCTATTTTTTGGCTATCTTATATCTAGAAATGCAAATGCTTCCATATTTGGAAATGCACACTGGACCCTGACAACAGTACCCCCTGACATCATCACCAACCATCCTTTAGTTTTTTCCTGATTTTTCCCCTATTTTATTACTATTTTTCATTTCGCATAGCCACACTTTCCATATTTGGCAACGTGCACAGACCATCTAAATACTACTCCCACATTATCAATAAAAGCTTACATTAGTGTATTTTTTTCTGATTTTCTGGATAGATTTTCATTGATTACCATATTTGGAAATGCGCACAGACCATGTAAACAATACCCTAACATCATCACTAATAGTGAGAACCTGTGTTTTCTCTTTTTTCAAATTTCTGGCTATATTTGCATTAATTTCCTTATTTGGAAATGTGCACAGACCATGTAAACACTCCTCCAACATTGTCAACAACAGTACATGATGGTGTATTTTTTTCTGATTTTCTGGCTATATTTGCATGAATTACCATATTTGGAAGTGCACACAGACTATGTAAACAGTACTCCTGTGGAAGTGCAGAATAGTTCATTCATGGCACTTCCGTTGACTGTTAGTTTTTATTTTTATTTTATTTTTTTAGGAACATTGAGAGTACTTCAAATAATTTCTATCAAGATGCTCGTAAATGTGTCGACAAGCCACAAACACACCCTTCACGCATTCCGACAACCCATTTCAAAAGCTGCAGAAGGATGACATCATTCCGGCTACTAGCCTGGAAATGCTACAGGCAAATGACATCATCGCCGGCTAATTCTTTGATCAACTATTCTTGCTGTAGTTTGAAGGCTCAGTTTAGAGGTTTGGTTGCGTATACTCAGACTTTCTTTTTTTTCTTCTTGAAATTTTGTTGTTTTTTTTTACTTATGACCTCTCCTTAAGAAACTGAAGTCACGCCCGAGGACTGGATGGTAGGGTAGAGCCAACGACGACTGGGAAGTCCTCGCTGAGGGCGGCAGTGCGCTCGTAAATAGACTTCCTAGCGTTGAACAGTTCCCCAAGTTATTCCCAGTCCAAAGGTTTGGCGGAGGAATCTGACAGGACATGTCATGAACTATTTTTGTTTTGGTTTGATTTCTTTCTTTAGTACTTTTCCAGACAGGCAGCACGTGAGAACATGCAGATGCCTTGTGATTATAATTTTTGTACTTAAGGTGTCCTTCCACCTTGTGAATGGAGCACTTCCCTTTCTTCCCTCACACTTTCACAGTCTCCTAAGTATTTTTAAGAATTTTAAGAAATTTTCTTACACACGATGCATATCGCTCTTCTGAGTCTATTAACTCCTCCTTCAACATCACGACTCAAGGTTCTTAAAAGACAAATCTCAATGTATATGACCGTCGATGTGACACATACAACCGAGTGAATGCACTCCCTCATGGCTGTGCTTACAAGTGTTCCAATGATGCGCTCTCACATGTCATCATCGCTAAGTCCTTCTTTTACTTTTCCTTTGTTTAAATTTGTCCCTTTCTTCTTTCCACCTTGTTTTGAGATAGACGACCGGTTTCCATCTCCTATCGTTGAACGTTCGTTCTTCTACACCCCAACATCATCACCAATAGTGAGCACCATCTGTATTTTATTTCTGTTTTTTATTGCTATTTTTCATCTGAAAATGCAAATTTTGCCATATTTGGCAATTTTAGTGTCCAGTCCAGGGACTGTTCCAGTGTAAATACCGGAATTCCACTGGAATGGTGGAATTCTGGTCATTTTGGCTGGTGTGGAGTACTGGGAGTCCACCAGAATTCCACTGGAATGACCAGATTCCTGCAGGAATAGGGGGGGCACTGCTAAGACCTCATTTTGGAGGTGCACTCCAGGCAGCATATGGAGGTTATGAGGCAATTGCAAGTCTGCTCATAGAGAAGGGAGCCAATGTAAATGCACATGTAGGATACTATGGAAATGCACTGTATGCAGCATCATCTGGAGGCCAGGAGGCAATTGCAAAGCTGCTTATAGAGAAAGGAGTAGATTTAAATGCACAGGGAGGATACTTTGGAAATGCACTCCAGGCAGGGCTTGGCCTAAAAGCCACGGCTATGGCCCGGCTTTGGGCAGCTCAGGCTTGTCCATACTCAAGCCTGAGCTTTTTACAAAGCTTCAGGCTGGCTCAGGCCCGGCCCAGGCTCAAGCCACAGCTCATGGCCTAAAAGCATGTACAAACAATCTGTTCAGGAATCATATTCATGCAAATGACCACATTGATATTTCCTTTCTCTTTGAAAATAATTTTAATGTGTAGAAATGAAGAAAGGCTTCCTGTACATCTCAATTTCATTGAGAAATAAGGACAGCAACATCATCTAATAAGTCTAACAAAACAAGCACTAATCAAGATCCTTGTCATCAAGGAGTATCTGATCCCACACAAACCTATCTGAACTGTCTGAAATCTTGGGGAGAACCTCATCTGCAATGTTCTCACAATGTGAAGATAGGATCGGCTGTTCAGCATTTTTTGGGTCAGTAAGCTTCTGTGTGGGACGAGCCATGCAACGTGTAGCCATAATGAGGTTTGTTGTGATATAATATCAATAGAAACAAGTAAAATTTATGTATGAATGGATGACTGTACAGTATCTATCCAAATGCAGGTACTATTTGAAAATCAAATCAGCTGCAAGAGCCATGGCTCAGGCCACGGCTCAAGGCTTCAAGAATCATAAGCCTGAGCTTTGGGCTTTCCTGAGCCTTGACAATGGCCCAAGAAGGCCCGGCTTTGGGATGGCTGGCCCTGGCTGGCTTATGGCTTTGGGCCAGGCCCAGCACATCACTAATCATGCAGAGGTTATGAAACAAATGAACAAACCTATGCCTCCCCCACTCTGACACCACCTTCTATATATGGTAGCTTCTTCTCATGACTTAGGGCAATGTGCCATTGCCCTAAGTCAGCTCAAGAGCACACTACTGCATGTTCTCAAGTCCCTAACCACCCTAACTTACTTACCCTAACCTCCCAATCTAACTTACCCTAACCTTCTAATCTAACTGAGAACACGCTACCGTGTGGGGACAAAAATAGCCCTATCCCTAACCATTAACCCTAACCCCTAACCCTCTAACCTAACAACACACTACCATGCAAGGAGAAAAATATCCCTAAGCCTAACCATTGACTCTAATGCCTAACTGAACAGCAATTGTCCCAAGTGCAGCAAAAAAATAATTGTCCACAGCAGGAATCAAACCCACATCCTCATTCACATGACTAAGCAACATGAATTTTTTAACATTTAGGCTCTGTTTGGCAACGAGAATACGTCTATATTCTCATTATGATGGCTGATGGTATTATTCCCACATGCCCAAATCAGGTAACCACAGCATGTGCAAGCTACCTTGGGGCTTATTATCTGTGATGTTATCATCTTTTTTTTTTGGTTTCTCAAGATTTACGTGCAACAAGTAGTCTAGTACAAGATGCATAAGGCTTCCCTTAGATGTAATTAGGTCTGATGGGCTTTACTTAAGTAAATATATGTATCTGTTGTGTAGCTGTAGCCTGTATGGTAAAGGGAATGTATATGGTTGGGTGCAGGGCCGGGAACCAGGGGTCAAAGTTGGGTGTGTCGAGGTGACACTAGGGGAAAGGCAGGCACCATGCTGCCCATGGGGGGAAGATTATTGTCTTGAATCTCACAACACAATATGCCACCTTCAACACCTGATCCCTGAGGTGGTATGGACAGGTGAGAACTCAGAATGTGGTTCATGAGGTTTATAACCCCATATATATGCCAAGGTGTAAGGTTTCAGTATGTAGTCGCTATCTACTTGGTATCTTACAATCAAATCAGCATGAGAAAGCCGCAGCTACCTGATTTGGGCATGTGGGAATAATACCATCAGCCATCATAATGAGAATATAGATGTATTCTCGTTGCCGAACAGAGCCTTAACCAATACACCATCTGGGCATTTGTTTTTAGTGCACAGTGTGAACTATATGACTATGGCGAAGAGCACATGCATAGAATTTGTAATAAAATTTGTCATATGTTCCTTTTAAGGAAGGTAAGGAAAATGTCAAAGTGGGGGAGAGCTGGGCCAGTTAAACAAATGCAAAGCTCCTCATAGAAAAGGGGGTGGATGTAAATGCACAGGGAGGATACTGACATGTCTTGCTGAAAAGTTGGAGTTGGAGGTGAAGCAGGGGAAAGGTGGGAAGAAGGTGTATATAGTCAGTGAGGAAGAGTTGTGTAGTCAAGGAAAGACATGGCCCATTTCATGGTTGATGCCATGGTTCATCAGTCAAATGAGTTTGAGAACAAGTCTGTGAGCATCACATATTAGCTGCAAGTGTATCATACTTTCATTCGGGTATAACAACATTACAAGCAAATCAGTTCAACATCAGTCCTTATGTCCATGTCCCTTCAAATTCCCACTAGAAACCTCCCTCAACCTCTTCAACCTCCTCCCAAATGAACTAAACCCTCCTTCCTTCTCCCTCTCTCTCCCACCTTCCTTGCCCTTCTCCCTCGAACCCTCCCCGCTCCCACCAACACCCAAACTCCTCCTACTAGCCCTCTTCTCCGACAAATTCGTTTGCACCCTCCTCATATGCACACCCCTCTCCTCAACCGCAAAATCAAATCCCCTATCAACCGACACAAGGCCCGTCGACATATCCCGCTTACTTCCCCCCTTCTCCTTCTCCCTCCCCTTCTGTCCTAATCCCATCCCAGGCCTCTCTCTATCCGTAGCCACAGAAACAAAACTCGAAGTTCTCGAAGCCCCCTTCGACCCCCCTCCCCTTTTCAGTGCCGCCAACCCAGGAGCCTTACTCCCCCTCGTTGACGAGTACTTCGAAAAATCGGTATACTTATCCCGTCTCTGTATCCACCTGAGTATATCAATATCATCTGGGTTATAAGTAAACTTCCACGCTTTGTACAAGTACCGAGGGGCGAGGGAGAGGAAGAGCGTTAAAGGGATGCAGAACCAGAATGCCGCAGATTGGAAGAGGAAGTGGTCGTTCCCAAAGAGGTGGGTCACGGAGTAGCTTGGCGAGACGATGGAGTAGATTGCCTTTAAGAGGAGGAGGGGGGTTAGTAAGGGTAGAAAGGGGAAAGGGAGGGGAGGAGGAGGGGGGAGGACGTACGGTGAACACCCAGACGATGATGATCCCTATGAACACTGCGAAGAAGAGCCAGGCTGTCCATGCTGTTGCGCTGAACCCTGTGAAGATGTTGGATACCATCACAGACACGATGGCCATCGTCTACATGACATGGGGTATCAGAATCAGGGTGTACGAGAAACAAGTAGGTGGACCTACCGTCGACCATTCATACAAATAAGTCCCATACCCGTCCTTCCGCGTCGTTGGCGTCTTGTATGCATACACGATTAAGAAATAAATGATAACAGACTATCAACGCACGTCAACCTTTAGAAGATCAACGACAATAAGGATATAAAAGCTCACCTGAACGACTCCATCAAGCATATACATAAAAAACGATGTCAACCCAAACCAAGCCCCCCTTCGTCCATAATGATAGACTTCAGGTAACTCCATCAATATATGTGAATCTATCCGAGTGTCAGCCCTCATGTCCGTCGTTTGTGGATGCTGAGACGTACCAAGCACCCGATCAAACAACCCAATCCCAATAACAGGAGCGATCGTCCAAACGGAATTCCAAAAGAGGATATATGTATAATCCATAACGCTTCAAACGAAACGACGATTCAAATACGTAAAGTGTATGAATGAACGAAGGAGCTCACAAAGTTCCACTCCATCCAGCATATATCTGGAACCACCAGAGTACTCCAACAGGAACAATATTTTTATAAAAAAAGTTCATTATCCTGCGCTCGCTCATTAGATTCGTGTTCGGAGATTGGGAGGAAGAACGAACATCGTTCCATTCCGAGCATAAGACCAATGCCCATGGACCAATAGCAGTTTCTTCAAAAACCGGAACTAGGTGCCATCCATCAGCTCTACCCCCTCAAAGGAAAAAGCAGGAGGAAACAGAGCATACTTGAGCAATGGCATAATCCGACGAATTAACGGCTTGCAACCCTTCCTGTCCCGCAATGCCCACACCAATATCAGCAGCCTATCATACCCACAATCAACATCCCCCAAAACCAAAAACAACAAAACACCAACCTGAATCATACTAACATCATTAGCCCCATCCCCAATCGCCAACGTCATCGTCCCAAGTCCATCCTTCACAAGCTTAACAACGAGCGCTTTTTGCAATGGCGATACTCGACAGCATATCACGCCCTCGCAGAGCATGGCGAGCTTGAGTAACAGGGCTTTACTTTCGTCTTCTGCAAACACCTTTTCATTCATAAAGTCAGTAACCACCCCATAACATAGGAAGGAGGTATAAAGAAAGAAGAAAGGAACCAACCTGAAGCAACGCAGCTCCATCAACAACTAACACGAACCCACCCGGCCGATCTCCATTCTTCGATCCCACGATGGAAGAAATACCGGTGTTGATGCGCTGCAGTGGGATCCGCCGCTCAGAATCGTGTGATGACGTGGATTGTCTCGGTATATCAACACCACTAGGCAGCTCAACCTCAGCCTCCGGGAAAAACTGCTCCATCGACATAACCATCTGCTCGCGCGCAGGTCGTTTACCTCCTCGAACAATGATAATGTTCGAGTCGGGGCTGACGAGGTTCGTGCTTCGCCCTATGGCTAATAATTCCTCTAGTCAGCCTTGGTTGAAAGAGGGGGGGGAACAGGGAGAAAGACCCCACCAATGGCTGTTTCGAGTTTATCACCCGTAGCCACCCAAATCTTGATCCCAGCTCTTTTGAGATCCGCAATCGTCTCGGGTACACCATCTTGCAAGCGGTCTTCGATAGCTGTTGCGCCCAACAGACGTAAATCCTGCTCTAGCTCATTCGAGATAGCTTCAACGCGTCCTTCGCGGTCGCCTTGGGAGACGGTAGCTTCGTGGTAGCGTTCATTCCACGATGCATATTCGTCCTCTGTTATGTATATACCCGTCAATATGATGCAGGTGTATGAAATGTTCTTACGTACCAGTGATAACCTTATAAGCCAAAGTCAAAGTCCTCAACCCCTCATTCGCAAACTCACTCAAATGCCTCTCCGTCTCCTCCTTCAACTCCTCCGCTCCGGCCTTCAACCGTTCAAAAATCACATTATCCGCACCCTTAGTCAACAAAAACAGCCTCCCATGCTCATCTCCCATTTTCCGCAAAACCACGCTCATCCGTTTCCTGGAACTAGTAAACTCGAGAATGTTGAGCAACTCGTACTTCTCCACCTCAGTTGAGGACGGAGTTCGGAGTGATATCGTCTCTCGATCGCGTCCCAGGAACACGAATCCCACATCGGCTGCTGCTTGAACTAAAGCAGCTTCGTCAGGCGATTGGGCCTTGTATTTGATCTTCTTCGTAATGGGGTCCACGGCGGTTAATACGGTATGGCAGAGGGCGAGGACGGTGAAAAAGGCGTTGAGGTTCCGTGCGTGAGGTGCGTATTCGGTATTTGGATCTGCGGAGACGGCGTCTTCGAGGTCGCGAGTGAGAACGGAGTCCTTGAAGTGTGTGATCTCCTCTGAATCGGAGACGGGAAGGTCTTCAGTGAATCGAGAAGGACTTTGGTGTTTCTCGTTGGAGGTCGCTTCGGGGTCGTCTCCTTTGTATACGTGTCCTCCGATAGAGCAGCGACGGAAAACCATGGAGTTCTAGCGTCAAGAAGTAAGATGATGGTGTAGGCGAGAGTAAGACGTGTATACCTGGGTCAAAGTACCAGTTTTATCCGAGAAAATGTACTCGATTTGACCGAGATCATCTGATAGATTCCAGCTCCTCGCAACCGTAGCTTGGTTGGTTTTCTCGTACCAGATGTCCGAGTCAAAGTAGATGAAGGCAGCCTGACATGTCCTCACGACCTCGATGGAGATGTATAGAGATATAGGAACGACAGCTTGAAAGCTAAATGCTTTTCAGGACGGCAGACGAAGAGGAAGAGATGGAACACGTACGTGAGAAGTGAGTAGGTCCAGGTTATCAATCCGTTTATCCGCGGATTGTCACCCTTATGATCGTCCCCGTACAGCCAAGGCGCGTCCAAAGGAAAGTAATGCTTCTCGAGGGAAGAATCGACAATAGCACATACAACAGCCATCAGCGCCAAAATGGTCAAATTGATGATTCTACAACCAGAATTAGAATGCTGGACAAGTAAAAATAAGGTAAAGAGGAGACGCACACTTGTGGATTCATCTGCCTTTCCACTTTACTCCGCTTACTTGGGGTCCCTCCAGAATTCAAAACAATCTTGGTGTCCAACCCCGTGAACAGCACGATACCTATCACCCAACCCGTATTTCTCAGCACAGTACCACGAAGAAGAGTCATCGTCGAATCTACAGGGTATTCATCGCCATTGATGGACACCGTTGCGTTGAGCCTGTACATATCGACCTCTGGCCTATCACATCTGACGTGGAATGCGTTGTCCAGATTTGCACATTCCTTGGCGTTGTTCAGCTCAGTGAGCGCTTGCACGGCATGCCTGGACTTCAAGTTGGTCTCTCCGTCCAGGTTCTTGGTCTCCACAAACGCGACGTTGTCGTCCTCTGAAGTCGCGCAAATCAGGATGTCGGCGGGGAAGGACTCATTATCCAGAATCTTCACAAAGTCACCCACACGCACATCTTCCGATAGCGTTGGTTTCCAGTGTGGCCGGTCCAACTCTTCACTTGGCTCCCCGCCCAAATCATAGTCGAACTCGACTTCAGGGTCGTGATGGGGTGGAACTTCGCCGTCGACGTTGGACCCCGGCTTCAAGGCTCGTTTAGTCGCTAAAAGTATGCCAGTAGCGTCATATTGACGTGGTAACAAATGTCGCAGGAAACTGGTATGTTTCTTAACCGTTTTGTTTGGGTTTTCCCAACCCCCTGATAGGACGCGGACAGTGCTGTAGTTGACCCTTCTATCTGCCTGATGCCGCTTAATATCTTCGTATCCATCTTTGATCGCTGTAAGTGCGAGGATAATCGCAAGGGGCAAAATGACGACACCAGGAGAAATGGTGGAGAAGGGCCGGAAGAATTGTAAGATAGAGATGAAAAGGAAGTATCTGTAACCAAGTGAGTCTGTGCGCTGGTCAAGATCTAAAACGATAGACGTACATATTTGCAATCCGTCGAAATTGTTCTAGTAGATTCCTGGGTAGAAACGTGATGAGGGTATATTTTGAGGTGATAACCTGGTTGGTGGTATAGACGTGTTCCGGTTTAACCTTCTGTTTGTGATCGACATATTCATCGGGGAGTTGTTCATTCACGAACACAGTTCGCGGTGGACCAGGAACACGTGTCTTAGAGAAGAGATCCTCGACCTTGAACGCTGCGAAGCGATCGTACCAATCTGCAAGGACAGATTTTGAGCCGATGGAAGTGGGCATGAATATCGAGGTCGTTAAATCCGGTCAAGAAGACGGTGTGGGTGATAGCATGGGCAGCGCTGAGATCAAAGGACAGACAGACCCGAGTTTCTCGTTGGCGCTCTTTTTGGGTGCGTGTGCATGCATGGCGGCAGGAGTTGAATCGGATCAAAATCATGTCAGGGCATTGGCGGTGTGTCCCGCAAGAGTCTGCTGATCAGTAGCATTGATAAACTTGGAAAGATCCTACGTACTGACGATCATTGCAGTAAACACGAGCGTTTGAAGTTTGAACTGGTAGAAGTCGCCCAAGCCTTTCGCGTCGAACTGTTTCTTTGTCTCAGAAAAACATTGTCGTCGACGGTGTGGCCGATTCTGCCCGGGCGGCGGGCGCCGCTGCCATAGGCGCTCCAGATCTAGAAGAGATGCACATATTGTACGTATGATGGGAGTTAGAGGTGGAGTCTCAGATGAGTACCACTGCTCCGTATGCTCAAATAAACGTAAGACGATCACTGATCAACTTTATATCTGCTCCTTCACTTCTAACATACAACACGTATCTGTACAACATTTGTGAAGAAGCTGTAGGTGGAATAGATATAGAATAAAATAGTTGACAAATACATCAAGACCGAAAGCAATCTTCCAATCAACGCGTCAAACAACGACCTCAACTTCCGAAGCGTGGTTCACGGATATCACCCTCGATTTTGGCGAAAACCTCGGAGGCGACAACGGAGGAATAGCGGTCAATGGAAACACGAACAACGGCGGTTCATCCACCTCCATTTCCCGTTCGTACCCCACCATGCGTCTGCGCTTCTTTGGTGGAGGTTCATCGTCATACTGTGGCAACATATCCTCTTCAGATTCGGGATGACGATCCAGTTGATCGTAATCCTGCTCATCCTCGGAATACGTATCCGCGACAGCTTTGCGCCTCTTAGATTTGCTGGTCGAGGCTAGTGTTTTGGACTTCCGCTGGCGTTTCATTGGTGTACTCTTCACGGGTTTTGCGGCATCAAGAACTCTGCACACCTCGACTTCGGTATTGGCACGAAGAAGAGTATCAGACCAAAGCTGTGGAAGAGGGAAGCTTAGCTGGCTGTGAGAGAGGGGACACTGAGGAGTACCTTTTGGTTCTCCTGCAACCTATCTCCAGGTCCTTTAACCTCAACAAACTTGCATACTCCGCCCTTCCAAACGATCAAGTCCGGCACGCCACTACTTCGGCCACCATAGTCGTCGCAGAAGAGTCGACAAATGATAGCTAGAGACTCGCCACCGAGACACTAACCTCAAGGTCAGTCCCTACCCTCAACAGCGATCTTGTGAAACTCACCTCAACAATCTCCACGAGATCCTGCTTCGGACACAGATCCCACCGAACACCAACACAATAAGTCTCCTTCGCCCGATACTTGTCATCATGTCTTTCCAAAATCTCCCGTGCCTTGCCCTCACGAAGCTCACTTAAACGTTGTTCGATCATCTCCTTCCGTGCATAGTAGAACGAGTCTTCCATCAAATCCATTGGTGCGGACTGATAGGGAGTTTCGAACGCCCCCGGAATATCGGCGAAGATCACGTCCCAAAAGAGGAGGGCGAAGATGGTAGTCAATATGAGCGTTTCAGAATGGAACCTGTTGAAGAGATTCGTCAGGAAAACGACAAAAATATAATAGTTACAACAAAACAGACCCTTTGAAGCCCATGTCTTCGTAACATTGAAGGGCTCGCGTCTCAACAGTAACCTGCTCCTTGTCCCTGCCCTCCCAAATGGATTTGCCAGTGGGCTTCCACTTCTCCTTTGGCTAAGTCAAAATGAGCTTCATCGGACATCAACAAGAGACAAAGAACACCCACAGCAACTTCCTCCGCCTCCTTGTACCCTCCAACAGATGCAAAGTACGAATCCACACCTACAGACGTGTTCTCCTTTTCCTTGACGGGCCTGCCATTCGAGTCAACCTTCAAAGACTTGATACATCTTCTTGCGATAAACTCGACTACCTCTGCGACTCTTAGCGTTCCCGTAACTTGTATACATAGCTCAGGCTCAATCTTCAACCTCTTCTCAAGCTTCTGGAGCCGCCTGACGAACCCTGGCCTCCAAACTGTCCAGCAACAATCGTTAATCCAGGCTGGTGTTGAGGGTAGCAAATAAAGCTGGTACCTAGACCGACATCGTCGTCCTTCAGAGCATCATGAAGACCATTCATAGCTCGTTGAAGAACACGTCCATCAATGGGAGCCCTCCTATTCCCATTAGGCAGCTCCTCTGGTTCTCCTTTGCACAGGTAGTTTGTTTGAATGAGGGCACGTCGTTCGTACCATGCTGCTCGCTTCCCTCTCCGCCAGACCCGCTGTGCCAAGAGGGCATTAAGAACCTCCTCTTCCAAGGTGTATTCCTTCAAAGTCGCGAGCGCTTTAGCAACTTTGTAAACCATGGAGGTATATACCCAACCTATATCAAGGCGTTGATTAAGTCAAACGGGAACAAAAGTATCAATAGATTCGTACCCGGTTCAAACCGCTCCAGCGCAGGCACCCTGGGCTGAAGCCCAGGCTCTTGCTTTACTGCAAGATAACCATACCACCGATCCTTCAACCAGTCTTCGTAATACTTCTTTACAGCCCTCGCTCTCAGCACTTTCTCATCCTCCGTGATAACCACTTCCTCGTGCGCTTCCTCCTTAACTTCATCAGCAACCACCTCTTCATCCTCCTGCTTCACATCAGGGATGTCAGCGAAACGCACGCTGACACAACTCCTCGGAGTCTTCAACGGAGTACTCCCAGGTCTCCCAGGAATGGGCGTGACGAACTTCTCCTTCTTAACAGGCGCAGGAGTCTTCGTCTTTTTCCGTCCCCAACGACTATTAGGCGGTGTCGGATTCACAGCCTCATCCAGCACCATCCGAAGCTCCAAAGCCTGCTCATACTCAAGTAACTCTTCCCTGGAAGACCAGATGCACTTATTGCGTTTCGGAGTGTAATCTGCGTACGTGCGTTTCTTGAACCGGGTGAGAATGGCTGGGAGGAGGAGCGTGCCAGTCGGGTGGTCGCTGCTCCGAAAGTAGATAACGTGCAGCCTGCGAACGAGGCGGAAGAAGTCATAGTTGACTCGGACACAGTTTCCTAGAACGAGATGAGCATGGGGAGTGAATGTGAGATGTGGAAGGATATACCAAGTAATGTGAGCGCCATGGCACGCAATCTATCCAACTGAGAGTCTTTTGGCCTTTTCTCTTGTTTTCGTGATGAGACGAATGATAGCGTTGTTTGACGAAGGCCATCCTTGGAAACTTTGCCTTTCCCGTTACGAGACGTGCGTGTCTTAAAGTCGAGAACGCTCTGGGTAGATGCGTGGGCCAACAGCACCTTGATAATGACGGCTTTCTAGAAACTTTCATAATTAATCGTCCATGAGAACCTGGCACGCGGGTAACTCACGGTGGCCTTGGAGTTGACAGGACACTTAGTCTGCCTGACGAGATACATTAGACGGTCTTTACGTAGCAGCTCCAAAATTTCGGGGAGAGTCATCTTACTCTCGTCCTCGCAAAAGAAGTCGAGATTCAGCTGAGCGGGATTCGAATTCAAGATTCTTTGTGTAGGGTCTTCCTCGACTGTTGGCGGTAGCGTCGACGGGCCTGCTTCTGCGTTCGTTTGAAGGGCGTCGTAGGGTGGCTCGTCATCCAATATGCTGATAGGTTTGACTTCCTCATCATCAGATATGAGGGTCAAGTCGATAAAGTTGCTGTCCTCTTCTACAATAGGCTCAGGCTTTTGCTCAAAATCCAGCTCCGAATCAGATTCTGTCTTGACCATATCTTTGAAAGGAACACATATGCCAGCAATGCATTTCTTGACACCCTCTTCACCACCAACCTCCTTATGGTAGGTCTGTAACGACGACAGGGTATGCCATTGGTTGGCCTTACGATTGAGCAGGCGAGCTAGGCAATACTGGCCAAAATCTAGAGTGACGGTCATCAACTGGTAGAGCGGGAAACGGATGAAGAAACGAACAGGACAAGAAATCCCATCTCGCGATAGCATCCAACTCGTACTCCGTGAGTAGGTGTTTCTCGTGCTCAAAAACCGTGTTTATCGTTTCTACAACAAATATACAACTTATAAGATCAAACTCAAAGAGACTGGGGGTAACAGACCTTGCAACACTACCACATAAACTGACGGCCAATTCCCGGTCTGAGGTCGCTCAGCATCCAATGCGTCAATGGTTTCCTCAACATCCTCAACATCAGAAGTGTCGGGGCCTCCAAAAATGAGCTGCTGGACTAGGTTCCGCGCGGGACTGCTCATGGCGTTGAGACCGCTGCCCCGGTGTTCAAGTTGAGGTCAGAGACGGTTTGTCACAGTCACATGAGTGTAACTCTATAGTCACGCGACTTTCAACATGGTGCCCCATTAACCTTGTCTTAAAGCTCCTCAGAAATCTCACTTTTATTGCTGTTGATTTTTCCTAGGCAAAATCGTTATTATAAGTACAATTGCTTACCAGAAGAACCATACTTAATGGACCACATCTACTTGGTTTAAAATGTGTATACCCGGGTGGAGGATCGTCCGACAATAATTCTTGTATAACCCACGCCGACTGCTCGTTAGTCCGCCCGCTTTCGGAGCTTTTGAGCGGACAACTCCGACTCCACGCACGAGAGTGGGTTTCTTGACTCCCACTCCCCCTTCCACCACTTCTCTTCTATAACCAAGATGGACAACTGCCCTTATATTTGCTTCCCTGAGCGTACCACATTGCCGACTCAGCCCCTCAAGTCTAAAGGTACGGCAATCAGGCGATGTAACTTTCGATGACTTGCAAGGAAAATAGATACATGGCTAGGCTGCTTCCAAGGGCGTCGACCGTTGTCTCCCTTGCTTCCAGAAACTAAATACAACGCCCAGAATGTTAAAGAAGCCAAGAAACACGACGGCGGTAAGTAAAAGCGGGATGTGCAATGAAGGTTCCAGGGCCACAATGCTGTTGGAAGCAGTTAGCGAAAAGCTATTCACTGTCTTTGCAGCTGCTGTCGATTCCGACCAGAAGAGTACGACCACAGACGAAATGAAGAAAAGAGCACCCCTGAAAAAAAAATCACATGAATATTTTGATTTGGCTGTCATACTGAGCAGGGGAACTCGCCACACTGTCCAGACTGATGGGACAAACACGATAACCCAGGCACCCCAGAGAGAACGATGGTCGGTGCTTCGAAACCTCTGCAGTAAAAAACAGATGGAGTGAGAGCTAGAAGGGGGGATTTGGGATTATGTAACCTTGAGCCATATGTGAATGAATTCAGAATCACGCGTCTCTGCTCCAAGATGAATGGCAATGATTGACGAGAGTAGAATCGCTATCATTGTGCAAATGAGCGTTAAATACACCAATGCAGGGGTCACGGAATTATTGTTGAAGCTGGAGATCTGGAACATGGCAAGAGTAGCGCTACAGCATCGTTCGTTAGAGGATGGTAGGCTGGAAACAGGGGTGGATGCATACCCAGACATTAGAGCAGCCAGGACACACACAGTTTTCCATTCCTCTATCAACGGTCGAATGAGCTGTTCCCAGGCCTTCACTTGTGAGTCAAAATCGGCATCGTCTGAGAGGCCTTGTATGACGTGTAAAGCCCTACTGCGATGATATGCAGGTAGGTTTAAAAGAGTGAGTGTGTGGACGTTAACAACAAGGCCCAGAAGCAAAATCGACAGCCGTGAAAACAAGGATTTGATGACTTCAAGTATCCCACACTCCAGATCCCCAAAGCGTTCAACACATTGATCAGAAAGTACGGTGGATGAATGAAAGCAGCAGTCTGGTCGGCCGTAATAAATACCGGACACATCAGCGTCCCATGAGATCCTTGAAGGTTCGGTGGTGGCACTTAGTATCCGGTCAGGGGCATGCTAGCCCACAATAGTTAGAAACAGAACTTGACCCCGAAACCTTGCAGCAGATGTATGACATACCCATTGACCCGCATAGTTCAACCCTAGTAACCCTCTAGAAGAAGAACCAACATGTGATATGTTCCAAAGTTGCTTCCCCGCGTTTGTGTAGGATGGTAGGCATTGGGCAAGGAAGATTATTGACGTGAGTCGCTTCAAAAGCATTTATGCGAGTACGAGGGGACAAGCACTGAGCTGGGTAGTATAGCAGGGAGACTTCTTAACATACATCCCCAGATTACGAGAGGGTGGGCTGTGTCGTGCCAAACTTGTGCTGTGAGACCGTGCCTTGAGAAGTGGGCTTGACACAACTTGTCAACAGGGAGAGTCGAAGCCTGCAGTGCCGTCTCCCTACTGCTATCAAGGATTCAAGGCAGTACTCAGCAGCTGGACTAAGTCATGGCGATACCCTCTATGAACTCTGCGTCTTCGTCACCGTCAGCATATATTCCTTGGCCTTGAACACCTAGGCGGAGGATCGTTATCAGGCTAATCAGATTCACCATCTGCCACCTGGTCCATCTTTCACTCTATAAACCCATCCGTCTTGATCTTACGGATGCTTCAATATCGACGACATGGAAGCGTACATAGAAGGCTAGCGGTTGAAGCTGGAGGTTAGGGAGAACAGAATCTGTGACGGTCACTTGATATTTCAAGTCCTTTGACTCGGACTCCTCACTCTCATACAGGTACCTCGGCGTCGTCCTCAATGCTCATTCCTTCAAAAAAGGCATCAAATTGATAGTCTGGTTATGGGAGACTACCGTCTATCACTTGGCTTTAATTTCATTGATGCTGCTCAGCAAATCACACTCATGACATTGATCATGAGCCCGCCCGCTTGTGGACGTCTTTCCCCGGCCTTCCTTGCTTGCAGCTACAGACTTCCATTCAAGGCCCTATGAAGGCAGTATCGAGCGTAGGCTTTTTCTATACTTCAGGACTATGCATGCATCGGGTTAGGTCAGGTTTTCAACCTTGTGTGATCATTCTTCATATTTCATATTCAACGCAAATAACAGTCACCGTTCAGACTCTAGAGAGCGGAGAGGATCATTGCACTACCACCCCACAACGTGAACACCGCCTTTCGCTGTCGATGCTAAGAGGCGGTCAAGCGACAAAATAACGGAATGCTGCGTTTAACACACCATAGGCATATCAACCCGAAGGGGAAACAGAACTATAACCGTAAGGATGCTTTTAATACAAAGAACAATTGCAAGTACTGACGATTGCGGTGATAATTCCACAGAGGCCATACTTTCTCGTTGGGTCATGTTTCCCATCCGCACACTGGGCGAAGACTAGGGGATATTAGTGTTCACAGGTCGAGATAGAAAGGGGCCAAAATACGAACGTTCTTGACGGTACAGCTCTCCTCTTTCCAATCCGGAAAGAGTATGGTTTGTGGAATGGGCAAACGAGGGCTGGGATGGCGCAACCTGACTCGGCATAGGCTGGAATGGCAGAGCCGGCTGAGACGATGGAACCTGGGATGGGCGAGCCTTCGATGGCAAAGGCTCGGACAACGGACTGTAGGAAGGTAGGGAAGTGAGTACGCTGGAGCGCTGGAGGTCATTCAATTCGAGCTCAATGGGCTGGGAGGAAGTCATGTTGGATGGTGCAGAGGAAGGGCATGGCAATTGGCATCTTCTCTGCGGCGATTTTTAACCCCCCAAACCACAACCAGGACAACTGTACGCGCACAGCTTCCACGAGAAGATGGCCAAGTTTCGTGACAACATTGCACACTCCATCGAGATCTCATGGTGTCCCAGCCACTGCAACATCCGCGGAAATGACAGGGCTGATGAACTAGCAATGGAAGCCACATAACTAGCTTGGAGTGCCCCAACAGGAACCTCCAGGGCTAACGCACTTCGTCGAGGCAAGGGTTTCACTCAGCGAGCATGGATGCGAGACTGGCAGAGGACACCTCGGAAGGTGAGATTTGCCCCGGCCAACAGAAACACACCGTTGCTCCGGCCTACAACACACTTTATTGAACTTGGCAGCCAGCGTGAAGTGTTTGGTAGGCTAATACAATGCCGCACCAGACACGCTTACAGAGGAGAAGTTAGGTGCCAGTTCACCCCTTGAGAAAGCGCCAGCTGCATATGCGGAGAAACCCTACAAACACGCGAACGCATCATCAGAAAGATCCTGCCTGCGAATGTTGCGAACATTCATCTCCATCCTCATGATGAAGTCCGGGTTCTGTTCTAAGTATGTATCGCCGTACGAGTCACGTAAGCTTTTTTTTTTTGCGAAGCTTATCTCTTTTTTCTGACTTTAGAAATTTACGTGCACCAAGCAAGGTTGTACTAGGGCAGTGAGTACACTGGAGCTCAATGGGCTGGGAAGAAGTCATGTTGGATGGTACAGAGGAAAGACGTGGCAATTGATGCCTTCTGCATTTAGGAACAGAACGGGACCAGACACAAACCAGACCCCTTTACTTGACTTGAAGCAGTGCGCCATTAAATTTATACTTTGCAGTGAGTAATGATTGCGAAGGTGCCGGGAACAACCATGGGGAAGTAGACTCAGGGGGAGAGTTGAAGCCTGAAGTGCACTGGAGCGAAGAAGGCTTTCACGATAAATCTTCGTTTGGCTTTCAACAAAAAAACTTAGTTATTTCTGTTGTGCGTTACTCAATCGAAAACAATATATATACGTATAAATACCAGGGACCGTGAAGCACGTCATCTAGTTCCATTCCTCGAATTCCGTGCCGTTCTTGTCTCCATTATCGTATACCCTGGGGGAGGATCATTCGACAAGCCCAGGGCCCACGCCGACCTCCGCTGTTCCCTTAAGAGCTGGATCTGCTCCTGCATCAGCCGAACCTCTGCCCTCATATCGGATACTGACAAGTTTGCTTCCCCTGAAGAGGCCCCCAATGAGCGGTGTCTCCTCAACGTCGCCGACCCCCTTGGACCAGCCGTCAGCCGCTCCACCGCCTCCTGCACCATTTTTAATCTGTTATCGAGCTCTTCTTGTCGTGCACGACGGATCTGCGCTCGCGTCAGTTGTGGAGCGTTTGGATGAGAGTCATCAAGGTTGCTCCGTAGCGTTCCACCAAAAGCACTGTCTGTACCAATGTTTGAAGCCTCGACTCGTGGCAATGCAGGTAATCCTTTCTGCTGCAAATGCTCCGAACCTCCCGGAGCATGATTGACCAAGTTTTGACCTGTTCGGTTGGCTGATTGCGGTGCAACAGTGAAGGCATTCGAATGGACTGGAGGTTGAAAATATGAAATGCAGGGGGCGTAGCCCATTTGTTTTGGTGATTGGGGTGCGACAAGCAAGGCTTTGGAATGGACTTGGGATTGAGCAAACGAGGATCCAGGGGCGAAGTTTGTTTGGTTTGGCGATTGGGCTGTGACAAGGGAGGCTTTCGAATGGACTGGGTATTGGACGGCAAACATTCCAGGCATGTAAACTGTTTGGTTTTCCAATGGGGAGGTGACAAAGGAGTGTTTCGAACGGACTGGGGATTGGTATGACATTCCAGGGGCATAACCTATTTGTATTGTCGATTGCAAGGGTGTGACTACCGGGACACTCGAATGGACTGAGGATTGGAAATATGTCATTCCAGGGGTTGGCAGCGCCAATGGGTTTTCTCCTCCAAGGTCGAACTGTGTTATCATAGGCCCAGAGGCCCGATTGCCCCTGTCCCTCTGATCTCCTCGACGATTCCAAAAGAATAGAAGGGAGAGGACAAAGAGGAACATCACAACCCCACCTGCTATACCGCCGACCTTGGCTCCCACTGGAGACCTTGAACTACCGGCACTACTGGTTGCACTTTGTTGTGTAGTATCGTCGTCATGGCTTTGAAAAGCACGAAGGCCAGAAAACTTAAACGAGGGTAACAGGCTAGCATTGAAACTAGCAAACTTACGTGTATATGGCATAGTCAAAGTTGACATAGACACTCGCATTACCCATGGTTGTGATGTCCAGGATGTGGAGAGTATTCGAGAGGTTGGTTTGATAAAAAACCAATGCTTTATAAATAAAAAATGTTGTTGTCGGGGCAGGTGTATACGTCCATGGCACGGGCGCCTCTCCGTCGACTGTGAAGTTGACGCTGGTCAGAGTTGTGACACCGTCATTTTGGTAGTTTGCCAGGGTAAAGAACACATAAACCGCAGTTCCTGTTGGATGGTGGCCAATATCCGAGCTGGTAAGTCGCCTAATGCTGGGTTTAAAAAGAGCCTACCAGTAAAATTCATGCTAATTCCCACTGAGCCCATAGCAGGATAATATGTTGCTGCAGAATACGTCCCATTGTACACCTGGGTGACATCAGGCTTGAGAGCATAGTTCCCACTGCTGGTCTGGTTTGCCCATGGACTAGGCCAAAAGACGGGCACGCGACCTGTCAAAGAATCTCCGAACTGATCGTCAATAGTCTGATTGACGAGGTGGGGGATGGCCCTGGGACACTGGTAGAGGGTTAAGAGCATCATGCAGAGAAATTTCGCGATTAGCCCTGTCAACTTCATTGTATGGCAAGACAGCACAAAGGGAAGATTGAAGTGACTCGTAATCCGACTCGGAGAACATCATCTCTAAGTTGAAATTCTCAGCAGCTATTTCGCTATGTGGGTGGATGAGAATTCGAACATACGTATTTTCACCGAGTCGTGGCGGATTGTGAGTGTACGAACCTCTTGGCCGCTGGCACCGAATAAGCGCCGAGCCCTCTCCGCTCCGAGTCAGTTGCTAGTACACCACTGATTCAATCGGCTATCCCATCGTCCAAATTACTACCTGTCACGTCTCCTACCGATGCTTGGGAATTGAGGCGTATGAACGCCAGTGGTGGAGGAGAAGCAAAAGACCAGATGCAGGCTCAAGCTCAAGGACTTGGAGTCCCGGACTCTTGCCTACTCTTGCGCACGTAATGTCAGTTTCTTTGACTTCGATCGGTCCCTGAATTCATCGTTTTCCCATGCTGCACTGAACGCTCACAGTGAAGGTCGAGTTGCGGATTCAGCTCAGTGCTACGGACGCCGTCCACCACCGGACCCCTGCAAATGTTGCGAACATCCATCCATCCCTCTTTTCCTTCCTCATCAGATTTTGTTATAGGCATGTATTGCTCCAACGCACTCAGAAGCGTCAGGCCTGAGGTGCCCCAACGAGTCACGTAAGTAGAATCAAGCATTTTTTTTTTGCTAAGTTCATCTCTTTTTTCGGACTTTGGCGATAGGTTGTACTATTATGCTGCCGTAGATGCGTTTTAGCGACGACTCCTTACATCGCGGAGTCGGGAATTACAACCTAAGTTGCAGAATGCCATACGAACGAACCAGTCTTATTGAACAAGTTCCGTACATGCACCGGGTTCAGTTGAGCATCTATACTCATTCATTATATTCGACTTTTTGAAGAACGGATAACAGACCCACTGGTATAATGAGGGGATGATTTTGCAATGAAACCCCGCAACGCGAACACCTTTGTTCACTGTCCGCGCTAAGAATGTCGCCAGTCGACGTTGCGAACTTAAATGAAAATACCGCCGCTGTGCACAAACCGTAGACATGTCAATCCGATGGGGAAACAGAACTACGGGAACAACTTGAAGGTAAGGTTGAACATGATAAGCAATTGAAGCCCTGAAGACAGCGGTGATAGTTACACAGGGACCAAACTTGTAATGGTCATGTTCACCGTCTGCACATCGGGCAAATATTAGGGGGAAAAATGGGGATATCAGGCAATGATAAAGTACGAACGTTCTTGACGATACCGCTCTCCTCTTGCAGCTACAGAAAGTGGCTGGGATGGCGGAACTTGGGTTGGTAGAGGTTGAGACGGCAGAGGCTGGGACAATGAGAGTTGGAATCGAGGAATTTTACCATGAACGCAGGGATGGCGGAGGCTTGAACAGCGAACTGTAGGGTGGCGGCGCTGTGAGCGCACTGAAGCCCGGGAGGTTCTCGGAGCTCGGTGTGGGGTGAGTGTCGGAGCAACCATGCACCAGAGGAGCTACTTGTGCGCAAATGAATTATCGGATAATGATAGATGATCCGTGAATAGAGACTTTCATAACTATAAGTGACAGTGGGGCACTGAGTCACCCATGGTGTTGCCGGTTCACCCTCTCATTTGAGTTCTTCATCCTCCTTAAGCTCTGATTGATTCAACGGCCGTATCGACTTTCGGACACCCTCTGCGAGGGTGTCGGGTCTGGGAACCCTCATGCAGGAGTGTGCTTGCCACTCGAGCCCACAATACGAAGGAGAGACTCGAATCGATGGCAGTACTCAGCAGCTGGTCTAAGCCGCAGCAATGATACATTCCCTAACCCACACCGACCGCCGCCGCCCCCTTAAAATTGGTATCAAGCACCGACACATCCACCTCTCCAAAGGCCTCTGCCTCCAAACGACCGCCTCTTAGATGGCACCTATATCCCAGGACTTGAGCTCAACCCCCGCAATTCTAGCATCTTCTACCGAGCCCTCCTCACTCCCCCAAGGCTGACAATCCCAATACAACGTAAGGAAGAAGACGAGCACAAGTGCTGCAATGCCAGCCACTATAGCGCCGGCTATGGCTCCCCCTGAAATTCTCGCACCAGTAGTCAACGTTGCACCGTCTACCACGGCATTGTCTGTGGATGCCAGTGATTTATGGGGCACAGACGTCGTCAGAGAAGTAGTCTCTTCATGGCTAGGCGAAAAAGTGTACAAGGTTAACAAGTAGGAGTGAAACCAGTAACTAACGTACTCACGTGTAGATTGCGTAGTCGAAGTTGACATACATGTCCATAGAGACTATGATAGTGATGTTCAGTGTATGTAGAGTATTAGAGAGGTTTGTTTGAGAAAAAACCAAGGCATCATGCTGGAAGGTAGTGGTCGATAGATTAGGTGTGTGTGTAAAGGGTGTTGGTGCGCCGCCGTCAATCGTGAAATTAACATTTGTGATGGATGTGACGCCTTCTCCCCGATTGTTTGCAAGGATGAAGAAAACGTAAATGGCGGTTCCTAATGGGTATTGCAGCATCAGGTTCCAAAAATCACAGTCTGATGCGACAAAGACGTAAGACGAACCGTTGAATTGCATGCTAATCCCCATTGATGTCAAACTTGGACTGTATGTCGCAGCAAGGCATGTCCCCATGAATGCCTGGGAGACGTCGACCTTGACAGTACATTTAATGCAAGCCTGGGTGTCCCACACATCCCTCGCAGGCGAGTAACTGGGTAGAAGACCAGCAACAGAGTCGCCCAATTGGTCGTCGATTGTCCGGTTGACAGTAGTGGAGGCAACGTGGGGGAACCACAAGACAGATACAAGGGCGTGACCTAGCGCACCCAGACTAGTCAGCCTCATGAGGGTAAGCAAGGAAGATGAAAACAAACAAATCACAGCCGATTGATACCGGTACCATTCCCGTTACACTTCTTTGATTGAATAGAGGAGAATAGAGGAAAGCACTTCCTAAATTGGGTGGCATCCTGTTGAATGGATCCATAGGGTGAACCTGAACCGAAGAGCCTTTTGTTTCTCCCTGACAATGGCGGCGTACCAGGTGGAGCGGTATCCGCAGTCTCTTCTCCGAGGTTAGAAAAAAGATCGGGTGGGGAAGCACCTCACTGATTCTTCTCGTAGTTCCGACCGTTAAGCACGCTATCCATCGTGCGCCGTGCTATACTTCAGCATAAAGCTGGAGCACAACGGGTTAGCTGTCAAATTCCAATGTCGTTTTGATTGACTCCAGCCAATAGTCAAGTAGATGCTGCAAGGAACTTCTGGTGGTCATAAATAAACCAGGCATAAAAAAGAATACAACACCCACAATCATGGAATCAATAGAGCGCTATGGCATGTTCCCGCCTGTTCTTCGTTCGGGTCCCCACAAGGTCCCCAGTCTTCTCGTCGACCTCCAGCCAAAATGATGCGATTTTGAAGCCGTTGGCTTAGCTTCGGCTTCAAGAGCGTTCAGGTGAATTCGACGCTAAGCTGAGCCTAACCTGGGGAACCGAACAGGCCCTTAAAGGCTGCTGTCGTCGACTTGGTTATCCTCGAGAAAGAGGCGCCACTGAGGGAGAGTATGGTTGGGCGACGAAGAGTCAAGTGGCCTAGGTTGGTTGTTGACGCCCAGGGTTGGTGCGTCCGAGTCACATGAACCTGTTGTCGACAGGGCGCAGTTCCCATGGCTGTGGGCAGTAGCAGCTGCTAATGTTTCCTTATTTGGAAACATTTACCTGCTACTACATACCCATAATTCCGAAAATGGAAACATTAGCAGCTGCTATCAAAATAATTCTGAAAATGGAAATCAGTTCCCACGCTTCCTTGTACTTCGAATTTTCGATGTTTTTGACATCTTCCCCTCCCATAACATTGTGTACTACATTATTCCCTGTGCTAATCATCACCATATGTAAGATTTATTAATTTTAAACATGTTCAGCTCATGGGCAATACCTATAAATATAATAACTCCAG
>KN838613.1:72987-94935 GCA_000827195.1 Laccaria amethystina LaAM-08-1 | reverse complement strand
AGGCTGCTAGCCACTTTACTCTATTTGAGTTTTGATGGTGCAAAAAATTTGGTTGAGGACCTACAATTCTGCACAGGAAGCTGGCCATGTTGAGGCAGAATCATGTGAACCTGCTGCTATGGTATCTAAATATGAGGAATTACTCATTCATGGGGCTCATTTAAAGGCAATGTTCAATTTTTAAATATTCTCACTCAATGAGCCTAATCTCAAGCTTTCTGATGATGTAAAATTTTGGATATTTTGTGCTGTACAAGCAGCTGCAGACAATCAGTGACCAGCTTCCTGATTATGTACAGTATAACAATCAATATATTTTGTGGTAATTTTCCCAATAGAAAGTATCATGGTACTAGTAAGTCAGGTAATCCCTCCTTTCTGTCTTTTTCTCTTTCCTTTTTGGGAATTTTTCTCTTTTTCCTTTTATACTCCCACAACCATGGTAACTGGGCCGTCGACAGTAACTTTCACTCAGCACTGTCAGTCAACATAGGTTACTTCAACCTTCACAGCTACTACTTGCCAGTGCCAGGTCCACGGTTTGTTCCCTTTATTTAATACGACACCGAGGTAAGTGAGGCCGCTGACCCAGTTCTATCCCCCCTAATATACTTACGATCCCAGGAGTCCAGGACTTATGTCCTCGGATGGGTCTTTGGACAATCTTTGGAACTTCCATCTCCTGACACGAAAATATACAAATTTCCCTGCTTCTCTAGCTTCCCGACGCGACATTTCTTTCGCCCTGGGTGCCGCAGACCTAAGTACATCTCAGGGTCAATTAAAGTTCTGAGGGCAAAGTTGAATGCATTACTACCAGATTACGAATTTGGAAGCGTAAGTATTTCATCTCGTCTCGTAATACCTGTTCTCATCTTATTGCGGCATTCGTTTAAAGGTGCGACATCAACCAGCGCTTTATTCTTCCGAGCTCCTTTTCCCACTTTTTGCGGTAAAATGGCCATCCTCCAAAAGGTTCGGCAATACAGAAGGCAAGCACTGCGATCTATGAACAATTTCTGTCCTTTCATTCAACTCCAACTTGGAGGCGGGTGCCCATGGGTCGCTAGCCTGCATTTTGTCCTGCGGATCCCATACATCAAATAGACACAGGCGGACTATTGTAATGATGTATAACAAATCGGGGAGGAGGAGATGAAGATGAGGAGCCGAGCGGTGAGCAAGCGTCACTGACGTGAAGTGGGTTATAAGTTCTTGATCTAACGAATCACGATTCGAAGTTGGCCATGGGAAAGAAACTGGACGACACAGTTCACAGCATACTCATTGGTCGCGATGATGCTCGTCACCAGATTGCGGTAAATATTTTTGGTGAACAGCGCGACAAAACTCCGGACTTCAATCTATTTCTTCCTTACTTCGACAAAGAGTAACCGGAACTGACCCGGTACAAGCCAGCCAGTGAGAAACTTATTTCCGCTTTCCAATCTTCCTGAATTTTTTTTCCGCCTCAGTCCCATCTCATGAAGTTGGCTCGCCTGGGTGCGCTAGGTTACGCTCTCATAAACCCGTACTTGTGGCCTGCCAAGGTTGCGGCCTCCATCGTCAATCGGACCATCGATGACCAACTTGGTGACTCTACGACAGGCCTTTTGCCCATCTACTCCCCTACAAGGAACATATGGAACAACCAAACATGTAGCGGTACTCAGTGTCCCATCAAACCCAATGTGACTCAAGCATTTCATGGGACATATACTGCGGGAACATATCACCCTGCTATGGGGTCAATGGGAATCAGCATGCAGTTTACTGGTAGGTTTTGTCAGATTTGCTAAATCCATATTTCGATTGACGTTCATCAGGAACTGCGATTTATGTGTTTTTCATCCTTCCAAACCATCAGGAAGACGGCGTCACAACTCTCACCAGCGCTGACTTCACAGTTGACGGGGAGGCGCCAATACCCTTCACACATACATCCGTTCTACCACCCACTTCATTCCAATATGATGCTTTGGTTTTCTCTCAAAGTAAGCTCTCGAATACGCTCCATACACTGAAGATCACTGCCACGGGTTCCGCAAGCGTGTACCTCAACTTCGACTACGCAATCTACACGTAAGGCCGATTTTACTCCTACTTTCTGATTTTTACTTTTTTTTTTTTTTGCTCAGCCATGACGATTCAACCATTTCCTCACTATCGGCGCCCGCAACGACACCTACTCTAGACCTACAGAGATTAACAATCAGTGTGAAGGCTTTAGTGGGAGCTGTAGTTGGTGGTATAGTGGGTGGTGTCGTATTTGTCTTCGTCATCTTCCTTTTGTTTCGTTCGCGTCATCGAGGAGGCCATGGTTTTCTTCAGAGAAGTCGGGTGAATAGGATCCCCACGCCTCTAATAACAGACTTCAATGGTCCGGCAAGCGGTTTAGCGGTGTCGGCCCCTGGCATTTCAGATACGAAACCCCCCGCAGTCCCGCCACCACCAGCGCCACCAAAGCCGCTTCCACCTATTCCTCTGCAGCTTCAACCGCAGGCTCATTCATCAGCCGACTCGGAAGCCTCAACAGCCGCACCGCAATTGGGGATCCATATTTTCAACTCTTGGTATCCCACTGAAGAACGCGGCAGGTCCTCCAAGCGACATCCACACTCTAGATTCCCAGCAGTACAAGACAGCGCTGAAAGAGATGAAGGCACCCGGAATGTCCTTGGAATGTCCTACGCCCCGGACTCTGTCGATACTGACCCCCCGTCGAACATACAAACTCTCCATTCAGGAGAGGTCGTTCTAAAGCCCCCATGCTCCAAGCGGCTTCCATCCTCTGTGAAAAAGGCTTCAACCTCTTCAACCTCGCAAACAAGCGCACGCGACACTAGCAACAACTCGGACCGTAGTGCCTCTACTCCACTACCAACCCCTTGGATTAGTGGTACAAAAACACAGGAGGTCAGCCGTGCAAGACAAGAAGAGCTCGACAACCAGTTGAGGATGGTTCAGCATAACATAATACAGTTGGAAGAGTCAAGGGCATGTTCTGTGAGATCGGTGTCGTTGAGGCGCCGGACTTTGCGCGAGGCAGGGGTCACTGAAGAGGAAGCGGATATGTCGGTACCGGATATGAAGGAGGTGATTCGGTTGTTGAGGGAGCAGATACGGGTCTTGAAGGAACAGCAGCAGTCGGCGTGGGCACAGGGACTGTCGGACGATCCTCCGCCGGGGTATACGCCAATGGCCAGGAGGACTCTGCAGAGCTCAACGGAGGAATTGTCGGAGTGACCCGCCTTTGTGCCTCCCCGTTGAACCATGGCTCTCGAGCAATCCTGCATCTCGATGAAATATGATACGGGTTTGCGATTGTTCATTATAGGTAAAACGTGCTCACCATTGTAATCCGTAGTTTTATAGGAAGGGAAACAAACGTTGAACGTTGAACGTTCAAGCGATTTGGTATTACCTTGATCTGATGCTAAGAACACTGAGTGCGGGATGTCTTCAAAGAGTGTGGGACACGTGACGAAAAGCCAGGTCTCTTCTACCCCCTCAGTAGAGGCGATATTCCTTCATGGGTAGCGCGTGATAAAAGCACATCGTTAGGGGAAGCAAGTCACCAATGAGGGGTTCGATGAAGGTAAGCTGGGAGTGAACCCTTTGCTTCCCAAGTATTTTCATCATTTTGTACTCATTCATTGCTTTCAAGGTATAAAAGCAACCACCACTGGATTTCGGTTGTTCTGGTCGTCTTCTACTCCTTGAATCTTGGGCTGAATGTCCCGCGAGGGAAAATCATAGTTTGGCAATACGGCAAACAATCATTCAATAACCCGGTGGCCCTATGGGCGATTCAACCTCTCACTTAACGCCACTTTGGGCAGGCAAATACCCCTCAAATAGTCGCTCATTCATAATCGATAGAAACACGATAAAGTTGATCTCCCGCCCATCCTCAGAGGCCCGGAGTGACTTATTGTGACTTCCATGTCTCCACGCGGGGTACCGTGCTTTGCTGTTCGATAGCTCAAGTTGTTTTGGTGACGGGTTGCGAGATGCTCTTCGTGAGTCTGCTAAAGAATTAACGTTTGGCGAGCATTCTTGACAATGATGACTAGGTACGAAGAGTCTGCATGCCAAGATGCTAAGTCTACACAACCTCTCGTAGAGTGGAAACCATTGTCGACTTGAACAATTTCTCGGTAGAGAAGCTTGCTCGAGCATCCAAAGCGTGCTCAACCGTATCGCTGAGGTCGAACGGAAGATTGACGTTGTCGTGAACAACGTAGGGGTGATTATTGTAGGTACTTGGGGTCCTTATCCCGAGCTCCGCACTTGGCTCACGTTTGAAAAGGTCCCATCGTACGCCTGCTCATAGAAAGCACTTCAAAGTTACTACCGAGATAGGTAGACATGCCTGGCTATTTTCAAGTGGTCGTCTAAAGGCTTCGTGTTCTATCCGTTGTGGAAACAGTAATCGAGGAAGCTGGTTTATTAAGGGGAGTGAATGAGCCCCAAATTTGGTTTAAACAGGGCATCGTATCCAACTACCCAGGCTGCTTCTTAATGACTCCGACGCAAGACCGAACGTCGCATGCACGACACGAGCCATCTGGAGTATCATCGTTGTTCCATGCGCTACAGATACGGCAGTTCAAAGAAGCATTCCAATTGATCGACCACGACGAAGACGGATGGGTGAACGAGAGTGATTTGAAGGGGATCTTTGCGAGTATAGGTGAGCATGGGTATTTTTCGAGGATGTTGGGGGTTTTGAGCCGTGTGTCAGGAATCTCGCTTTCGAAGAGGATCCTTTGATTGGATCGTTCCTTCAGCGCCCAGCGTCGTGGATGCAGCGGGATTACTCGGTTAGGTACAATGCAACCGACAGAGCGATGGTACTCCACGCCACAGCCTGCAGAAATGAATGCACAGATACCTTCCCGTCTTGATCCAGACCCGTCATTCAATCCAGAACTACCAGAGACACTTTCGCCAATCCAAGGCTTCGTGTACTTCTCTTCTACCCTTCGGTAAAAACTGTGGATATTCGTCTCCGAGTACGCCTTTGTCAAGGAGAAACATGCCAACAACAGTGCAAATTCAAGGCTCAACGAAGGTGAGTTGGGAGCGTATGGTTTTTGCTTCCTTTCAAGCTTACTTCTTAGTGCTAAAAATATTCCTTTTTAAGGTATGAAATAAACCGCTAGTGCCTGTGGTCCCTCGTCTCCCACTCCTTGCACAAAAATCTTTGCCTGAACTTACTCTGAGGGCAAGCTCATTGGGCTCAGCAGTGCCACCACTACTTACATCTGGATTCTGCGGAAGTCCATTAAGTGTCGACATGATAGAAATCCAATGAACCTTTTGTCCTTAGGACCACATGTACCCCATGGGCAGACTGGATATTGATTAGGGATTAGGAATGAGAAGTCAGGGGGAAGTCGTGGATGATGAAGCGGCGAGGGCAGGCAAACGTTGCTAGCGTGAGATATAGTCACTATCTTCTTGATCGCTGCTAACGTCAAGTTTCAACCCTCAGACAAACACCGTCCACGACGAATCATGATTCGAAGCAGGGCATGGGAAAGAGACTGGACAACAGCAGTTCGCGGCATCACGGTCGCGATGATGTTTGCCACGAAGTTCGTCGTCGTCTTCTCAGTCATGAAACTTCCGCCTGTATTCTATTTCCTCCTCATCAAAACCATAACCAGAACTGCCTCGGTGTGAGCCATGTAGTGATGGACTTGCTTAAAGATGCTGTTGTCTTTCCAATCTTCTGGAATCCTCTTTACCTTATCCTCAATCTCATGAAGTTGGCTCATCTGGGCGCGCTAGGCTACGCCCTTATTAACGTTTACTTGTGGCTCCCCAAGGTTGCCGCCGTCATCGTCAATCGAACAATCGACGATCAGCTCGGCGACTCTGTGACGGGCCTCCGACCCACTTACTCTCCTACACACAACGTATGGGATAGCCAAAACGGAACATGTAGCGACAATTGTGATATCCATCCAAATGTGACTCAAGCCTTCCACAAGACATACACTACCGGGACATATCACCCCACTATGAGGTCAATGGGAATCAGTATGCAGTTTAATGGTAAACCTATAAGATTTGTTCATTTTATATCCTGATTGACGCTCAACAGGGACTGCGATTTATGTGTTTTTCATCCTTGCAAACTACCAGGAAGACGGCGTCACAACGTTCACCAGCGCCAACTTCACAGTTGATGACGAGGCGCCAGTACTCTTCACATGGCATATATCCGCTCCACCACCCAATTTCTTCCAATATAATGCTTTGGTTTTCTCTCAGACTAACCTGTCGAATACTCTCCATACGCTGAAGATTGCTACCACTGGTTCCGCAAGCGTATACGTCAACTTCGACTATGCTATCTACACGTATGGCCAAATTACCGTTTCGCTCCTGCCTTCTACTTTTTAACTTTTTTTGCTCAGCTATGACGATACCGTTTCAACCACTTTATCACTGTCAGCGTCTGCAACGACGTCTACTCAGGAATTACCAACAGCTACGTCTCATAAACCATCAACCAGCGGTGCAGCCCTACACAGTACAACGGCAATCGGTAAGAAGACCCTAATTGGAGCTATCGTCGGTGGTGTACTGGGTGGCACTGCGGTATTTGTTTTCGTCATCTTCCTTTTGTTCCGTCGTCATCGTCGTGGAGGCCGTAATGCCCTTCAGGGGAATGGGGACATGCCTCTGGCAACAGGGTTTGGGGAGGATCACGATACCTTTCTCGGGAATGTCAATGGCAAGGCAAATCCTTCAGCAGTATCAGCTCTTGGAGCGTCATATGCCCAACCTTCAGTCTATTCGACAAACTCCTCGACAACTACAGACACAGCGGTGCGGCTAGCAAATGAAACGGCTGATTGCAACTCCGGTGATTCCGCCAAAGGTGGGGGGCGTGTGAAACGACCTCTTTCGGCACTGCCAAACGGTGGTCAAGAACCTCATGTCGTCCTCTGGGATAACCATGGAATGTCCTACGGGGTTGTTACGTCAGGGGCTTTCGATCCTGATTACCTGCCGAACACGAGCGATGACCACAGAACTCCCTCTCCAAGACAGGTTATTCTATGCCCCCCAAGCCCCACACACCCGCCACCTCCTCCAGTCTTAGCTTTAGCCTCTTCAATCTCGAGCTCAAGCCAGCCTGACACTCGCGACGACCGCCGTTCGTCTTCTCAAGCACTAACTCCTCTGAATATCGGAGTAACTCAGGAACTGATCCGCCATACGCGTAAAGAGGAGATCGATTACCAGCTGAGGATGGTAGAGCTACAGAATGCGCTACAGTTGCAGGAGTCGAGTTTAGCTCCAGGGAAGCCATCGTCATTGAGAGGGCCGACATTGGAGGAGGCAGGGTTTACCGGAGGAGGGGATGTGTGGGCGCCTGAGGCAATTTGGTTCTTTCAGGAGCAGATCCGTATCTTGAGGGAACAGCTGCATGAATTCAGCGGGCCGTCCAGCACGATTTTTGTGCATGAAGACGCACTTGCAGAGTCTGATGGATGAAGTTGATACTGGCTTCATCATGAGTGTTGCCTTCTACGGCTCTCTCCTTTTTTATATATAACTTGTATACCTATCCTGTAACTTATTCAAAATGGCTGGCCTCAACTCGAGTTGCAAAGCGAAAAGGTTTTTGATTTAATAACGTCCCCCGAGCATAGCGTCAAAGAAATGAATCCCGGGCCGTTTTTTCCGCTTTCTCCCAAATCCCCCTTGAGCTCTTGTCCTCCCCTCTTGAGATCGCTGACCTGCTTTCGTGCTCGGACATCCCTGACCTCCTGAGTGAAGTGTTTGCGGCTCGACCGCGCGCTCCGTACGAGCATATCCGGTGACGACGCTCCACCTGTTAACCGACCCCAATCAAGCAATCCACACTCCAAATGGTGTCCGACAATCCCTCTGCGCAATATCGGCTAAACGGATAAGTCGCGGATAAGTACGCCGTTCTGTATCTACTTAGTGAGTGTGCCCTCCTAGGAATCCCCCTTTCCAACTTTGCTTGATTCTGCTCACTGTAGAGCAATGATCAACCACTGGCGGACACGTTATTAATGCGGATGACGTCCTCCAGCCTCTGCGCGCCTAATTCGTTCGCCAGCATTGCACGGGGTTCTTTCTTCCGATGCTGGCTGGACTATCCACTTCACTTTCAGCTCTGAAGAAAGCGGTCGACTCGGACGAAGCGCCACGTAATACTGTCGGCCTCAGTTACAGTTCTATTCCATTTTTTTCTAACCTCTCCTTCGTCTTGCACCATGTTAAAACTTAAAAGACGCTGACCCCGGCTTTATTAGGTTCCTTCCTCTTTTGCGGCGTCATCTGAGTTTACCTCTCTTCCTTGAACACAAGCGCGTCGTTTTCTTGTCCATGTGTCGATCCGGAAACTTATGCAGAGGCGGGGCAATGAAACCCACGGCTTCTTGTAATTTCTCATTTCAATGTGCATCTTCATGCGTCATGACTTACGATTGCTCATCAGCCGTTGTCTAGTTCGCTTCCTGTTACCTTGGTGCTGTTGTCCAATATCACTTGCGGAAATGATTTTCAAGTATAACTGCTTCTACTTTCTTGTCATTGCTACTGCTGGGGCCAATTCTCCTCAGACTGTAACGGTTGCTTTGATTTCAGGATACGCCCATCTGTCTTCTCCGCAGTGTTCCTTTTCAGAAGTACTGATCGATGTTGTTCACGTACTTGAATCACCATACTGTTACCCTTCCCACCCAGCAGGCTACGTTTTACCCTCGCATAGAAACCCGTCACTTCGTGGGCATAGTTTCTATTCCCTTCCAACGACCCGCCGCCCGTTTTGCCGACGTTGTACCTTCTAATCACCTATGAGAACTTTTCTTCAAGTGATGATATCAGTTGTTAACTCGGACGCCGCACAGGCAATGCCAACGCCATCGGTTCAAACAGATTTTGTTACCCGCGACTCTTTGTGTCACAGAGAGAACACCTCGTCGTTGTATCAGCTTCCAAGACGTTTCAGCCATTTGTTTCAAGGTGGCTGCATCAGGAAGTTGGGATGTACCTAGCCGAATCTGTGCGACCTACATAGACCTATGTAGGCCGTGACAGGGGCTTTAGGTACCCTCCAGAGTTCCTGATGTGCTGCTTTATTAGTAGGTCAAAACGGTTTCGCTTTGTGATTTCGGAGGCTAGCCGCCTTTATCAGAATGACTACAAGTGTACGACACAACAGAAAGACCCAAAAGCATAGAGAGCAATAGTCGTGACTGAGGAAACGGTCCCGAGCCCCGAATCCTCGTAGGTATAAACCCTGCGTCTGACATCCCTGAGCCTACGCCAACTGCTGCTCCCTCAAGCTCAAGATGCGATCTGCTCCTTCAAGAACCGGACTGCCCCAGGTGCTGACAGATCCACCTCCTCTCCGATAACCTCTACCTCCTCCAATGTCCGCCGTCTCAACGGCACCAACCTCCTGGGACCTACGCCCGACTCCGGTAGCATGTAGCCCGTTGTTCAGCTGTACCGTTCTCAGCTGGTAACCGATCTCTTCTTGTAGTGTCACGGGGATCTCTTCCTGTATTGTTTCAATACATGGAGAAGTTGGTGCGGGAGGAGACGAACGACGGTCTTCGCTAGTGTAAAGATTGCTTGAGTTCGAAGTTGAAGAAACGAAAGTTTTCCCTGAAAAAGACGAAAATCGTCCGGAGCCTGCGGGGTATAAATTGACCTGTCCTGCAGGGAGAGTTCGGTCGTCATTGCACTGGTAATCGGCTTCGAAAAACTTTGGTGCAATATCGCTGTAGGCCATTCCATAACCATAACCCTTTTCAATTGCTAGACGTGCCGGAATGACGGCGGTCATCGAGGAGGTTGTCGAACGAACCGAGGGTCGAGTCTTGACTTTCGTTACCAGGGGTATGGAGTCATTCCGCTTTCCCTCCTGAAGGACGTGATAGCCCCCCCTACGACGCCAACAGAGCAGAAGTAAGATGACAATGCCAAACATCACAATGGCAGCTGCTGTACCGCCGACTATAGCTCCCGCTAGAGACTTCGCACCAGTTGCTGCTGTGCTGTGAAGGATTGCACCACTAGTTGATGATTTCTCAGGCGCGGCTGTCACCGCAGATAGCAATGATGGCGGGTCACTGGTTGACGATACGTAGGACGTGGCTGTCACCACGCTCAGCGATGAGGAGAAATTGGTTGACGACGCGTAGGACGTGGCCGTCATCACGCTCCACGATGATGAATCACTGGTTGACGATATGTAGGACGTGGCCGTCACCACGCTCGGCGATGGTGAAAAACTGGTTGACGATGCGTAGGACGTGGCCGTCATCACGCTCCGCGATGATGAATCACTGGTTGATGATTTTGGACTAGTCACTCTTGGAGGCGCCTCCAATGAATCGAAATCATGTCTAGGAGACAAAAGTGTGAAAATTAGAAAGCAGGAGTAAATCCGTAAATCAGACTTACATGGAGATTGCGTACTTGAAGTTGAAGTATGCGCTCGCGAAACAAGTAGTAGTGATGTTCAGTGTATGCAGAGTACTCGGAAGACTAGCGTTAGAAAAAACCAACCCATTATAATTGAATAAAGAGGGCGATGGATCACTTATAGTGCGCTTGAAGGGCACCTCACTATCAACTGTGAAGTTGGTGCTTGTGAACGTTGTGATACCGTCTCCCTCGTGGTTTACAAGGATGAAATGCACATAAATCGCAGGTCCTGTTGTATGTCGATCAGGATGTCGAAAGAAACAAAATTTACGAGGCCCACCATTAAACTGCATGCTGATTCTCATTGGTCCCACAGCAGGTCGATCTGTCCCCGCAGCACTCCTAGGACTGCCACACGTTTGGTTATAGTATCGGGGATATGTCACAGAGTCGCCGCGCTGGTCGTCAATTGTCTGATGGACGATGGTGGCGGCAATCTTCGAAGGCCACAAGCAAATTTTCATGAGAGCGTAGCCCAGTGCGCCCAAACCAGCCAACTTCATAAGGATGATGCTAAGGGCAAGAGATTCAGGAAAACTGCGAAGAGGAAAGCGACTTTAAGCAAGTCCATCACTATCTGGCTCACACCGAGGCAGTTCTGGTTGCGTTTTGATGGTGTGAGTAGAAAGGAGTAGAAACGACGGCAGTTTTGTCGTGGTGTTCACCGATGGGAGAACGGTAAATTACAACGGCTTGGCTGGTAGATTCGTCACACAAATGATGACGCGAATCGTTGCTGTCCAGTCTTTTTCCCATGCCCGGCTTCGAATCGCAACTCGTCGGGGGCGGTATGTATCTAAGGGAAACCTTACGTGAGTGCCAATGATCAAGAAGATAATGACCCAACCTCATGCTACCCACCCTCGCTTACCTCTTGATCCTAAACTCCTCTCCAGACTATTTTCTCATCCACGTAGGCCCATGTCTATTTGTAGGGTGCATGAAGTCTTTAGGACAAAGTTTCAATGAACATTCACTATGCTGGCGATAGTGGAAGGGCTTACATAGAGGTGGTCTACTAATTCTTCTTGAACACATCCTGCACTACTTAGTCGCTCGTGCATAGTGAAGAGTCTGTACGAACGAGGTAAGTCAACCGAAAACTATGGTCGGAAGGGATTACCTTGCACTTATCATCTGAACTGCCTTCGCCTATAGAGTCCTAGTGTATCCATGCAGCAAATGAAGGAGTTGCGACCCACGGACATCTGCCTATCCAAAGTGGAATTGGACGCGATGAGGTCGAATCGCTGCCAGGGTCTTGGAAGTTGGGAGTGGGGCGAGCCAGCGCTCAGCGCTTGATTACATAATGATTTCACGGATTTCTCCGCTGGAAGCCCGAACAAGAAATGTACAATAAAATTGTAAAATTGGTGTAAAATTACAGTATCTCAACATCTCTCAAATTCCGCTTCCTCGTCTGTCGACGTATACCCCGGCGGAGGATCGTTCGACAATTCCTGGGCGCATGCCAATCTCTGCTCCTCCCTCAAGAACTGAATCTGCTTTCTCATTAATGGAATTTCTCTTACGTCGAAAGCAGAAAAGTTTGCCTCCTCCCCAGTAGCCCCCCAACGTCTGTTGTTCCCCCGGACCTCCTGCCGCCCGCTCCATCTCCTGCTACCGTCCTCAATCGGTTATTGAGCTCTTGTTGTTCACGGCGAATCTCCTCCCGATTCACCTCTTAGATAATCAGATGAGAGACTCCATGGCTACCCCCGGAAGTGCTATCAAAAGCGTTTGGGTTCCCCATAAATATGCGCAATTTATTCTGTCGCGAAGGCCTCACACCTCCTTGAGCAGAATAGCCAGAGTCGTGGTTGGCATGGGGGTTGAAGCTAAAGAACTGATCCCCACGACTGTTGGGCAGATTCCACTTCCACTGCACAAATTGTTGCGCGTCTTCTTAACTGTTCTCTTTTGCCGCCCTTTACAGGTTTGGAACAGATCTTATACTTACACTAAACCCATAAGTATTGAATATTGAAGTTGAATCGGGGCTAATCATGCAAGAATCTCCCGTTTGAGCTGTCCCACAGTGACCCTGCTCTGTGCGTCATGATGCTCATTATATCCTTGCTTCAACTACTTACCATAAATATCAGTGTTCAAAAAATTGACACTTCACACGACGAGGGACGCAAACTACTTCAGCTACCGTCACACTAAAGATATCATGATGATGCCTCCCTTGAAATCTGCATCACCTCCATGGGTGTATATCCAGGCGGATGATCATCTGACAATCCCAGGGCCCACGCAGACTGCTGCTGCTCCCTCAAAACACGTATTTGCTCCTTCAGCGACCGAATTGCCTCTTGTATGTCAGGCATCGACATATGCGTCTCTTCTTCGATGATCTCAGCCTCCTCCGAATTCTGCCGTCTCAACGACACCGATCTCCCATGACCTGCGCTCGACTCCTCCAACTGTAGTATGTTATGCTGTACCACTCTTAGCTGATTATCGAGGTCTTCTTGTCGTGCACGGCGGACTTCCTCCCGTGCTCCTGTGACACTCAAAGGAGATGGTAACAGAGGAGAGGCACTACGGTTGATGAGTACAATTTAATCCCTTAACGAGGAACAATTGGAGGGCAAGTCTGGTGCCAGCAGCCGCGGTAATTCCAGCTCCAATAGCGTATATTAAAGTTGTTGCAGTTAAAAAGCTCGTAGTTGAACTTCAGATCTGGCTGGGCGGTCCGCTTAACGGCGTGTACTGTCTGGCTGAGTCTTACCTCATCAGGAAACCTACACATGGCTGGATCGCCTGATTGATCTGAAATTGATCTGGGTACCTGACGACATCAGCTGCCAGAGCTGTTTCAGATCAATGACCAGAATCTCATGTCATTTCAAGATGTTTCGGTGCTTTTCCAGACACCAGATGAAATCCCAGAAGTTCCAGAGCAAACTTCAGTACTTTGCGATGTCAAAAAGCAATTTCATGGGAATGATGATCTATGTACTTATTTACGAAAAAAGCATCGAACACATCGAGGGAATAAGAAAAGTGAAAGTCAGGAGGTATAGTTGAGTCACCATAGACAGGTATTAAATGTGCAAGACGAAATATAGTATTGATGTGAATAACAGTGGTGTCTCGCAGTCCATCCTCATTGGCATCAGGATGTACAACCCACATGCCAGTATCAGGATCTGGGCCACCGAACGCCGGAGAAAACCACTCAATGAGTGCACAAGGGAAGTCCGTGCCCTGATAGCGAAAGGAAAAGAAGAGTTTGACTCGGAGGGCAGCCAAAGCTCGGAACCCTTCTGCACCCTCATCAATAACTGCAAAGACACAGTCATGGCGCTGCCCTTGCCCGCGCCATGAAGGTGTTGACCGAATGGTCTCATGTCGCATACCACCAATTCCTGATGGGTCGCTAGGTGCGTGAAAAGTGGCAACAGCTGAGTGAAAAACTTGAACTGTTTCGCAACCTGTGACACGAGGACAGTCACTGAGCGAAATGTCTTCAGGATGGTTCTCGCTTGCAAGGTGGAGTTGATCATAAAGGAACCGGCGAACGAGGTTGCCAAAATTGAAGTGTGGGTGACTGATGAGTTCAGAAAACGTAGCAAGGTCCCTGGGATAGCGGCGTTCTTCAAGAAGAATTCAGTGGAAACAAATGGCAGGTGAAAATTTGAACTCTTACGAGGAGTCCTTGCAAGCTTGACCTCCCCCAGAACCCATGGGCCATCCACCGGTCCACCCTCATACTGTTCCTCATCATCTTCATCCTCCAATCCATCAGAGTCAGAGTCATCGCCTGGGGAGAGGTCAAGCGAAGCATACGTGGCATCAAGGACAGAGCCCTCCAGCATTCCGCGAGCTTTGAATGTAGCGTAAGCCGCTCCCAGTTTGTCCAAGCGTTGGTTTGTGAGTAGCATTTGGCCCAAAGCATTGAATTTGCTTGATCGGCGCCAGGGCTGCTTCACAGCTTTGATATGCTTGGCTTCGGTGATGGATGAGCAAAGCCCATTGGGAGCGCCAAAATCCTCAATGAGTTTTCGGTAATGGACAAGCGAGTGTTGCTGGGGTAGTGAGAAGCCCTCAGGGCGTGCACCGCTTGTTTGAAAGATGGTTCGGTATTGATGAAATCGAAGGAGGGCATCATCAATGTCGGCGAGTGTTGAGTCATTGATGACAGAGCGTCGGACAAGGTAACAGAAGTCAAGGAATGCCGAGAAACATCTGAGCATCTCAGAAGGGACATAGCCTGAGAGCGTGGGAAGATAAACCTGATTACAAGTGAGCTTTGTGTATCCGAAAAAAAAGGTAACAAACCTTCATGAGTGCTTTAGAGTCATCCCCTGTCCATTGCTTGAATCGTCGGCCGTCTGGAAAACATCGTAGTCCAGGAAATGAGGGGACTGCAGAAATGCTGGGGTCTCATACATCAGTTCAATTATGGCATTGGTCAAGGAACAGAGGCTCACCGACGATCAATGTCATCCATGATAGTATTCGCACGGGCTTCTCCATGGGCTGCAACAAGGTATCCGCCAACCCACGTCACTAGGTGATCCTTGAACGTCCCTTTGATAACTTGATGTAGAAGATCTGGGGCAAGTAGCTCGTGTATGTCAGCTCGAGGAAAATCGTTCGTAAATGGCTGGTGACAATAGTAAGTGGTGGTTCTCGCAGTATCCTAAATGTAGGAAACCTACCACCACATCAGCAATGATGCCGTACGCATCCCACAGAATTTGTGCGTCAAATGCTTCGATCATTGCATCTGTCCAGGCTTGGGAGCGTAGACCACTTGGAGCATCCAGATCATCAGGTAAAGATGTGCATCTGATGTTAAATGAACAGCGTTAGATAGACGAGTCTCAGAACTTAAAAAAATTCATACTTTGTGCACCAGCCTTGAACCACACACGACAAAAGGGCTTGCTCGGGATAGTCTGCGATGTAGGGACCAAGGCCATATATAACACGTCGAAAATGGCCATCGGGGCAACGCATGACTCGTGGGGTGGTCATCTGAGACTTGAGACTTTGAAAAATCGCGCTGAGGGACGAGTGGAAAAGGCGCCGGCGAAAACGAAGAAATGCTGGATCATTATCATGCTTCCTTTCGCCTGTTGAACTTGAGCATGAGCATGTGCTGGGTAGTAGATTACTTCTCAAGAGTTGGCTTACCTTTCGGGATAGAGAGGAATCCGATAGGGATGACGGATTCACGGTGTGCACGGCGAACATTATTGTGAATGTTTCCAATCGATATATGCAAGGGATAGTACTCATTTTGACCAGTTGCAACCGAAACGGTCGTCTTGTCGCTGCCAGAAATGACTGGGACAAAAAGAGCCCCCACGTTACCAGGATTCTCTTTCATGATTTTATCCTAATCAATGATGGTATTAATAAGAATAACAATGAACTGTCCAACAAAAGCTTACTGATTGCCGCCAACTCCAGTTCCCTGACATGAAGTCCTTCCATTTCCGTTCTCCTTTTTCGTCATACTCACGAAAGGCGCCATAATCAAACTCCTTGCCGAAATCTGAATTTTCAAGCATGTTCTTGAGGACAACAGCAGGATCACGAAACCAGACTTCGTAGTCGGCAAGCATCCAGCTTGGAGGGGTACCCTCAGGGAGTTCACCAGCATATTTGACAGAGAAGGACTGCCATGGAGCGTCACCAAATGGGATGGCGTCGATCAAGGTATACAGTTCCTTGTGCGACGTGAAGGGGGCCACTCCGTGATCCTTAAGAGATTGAGCAGCCCACAGATACATTAACTCATCGATGTTTTTTCCGGACATCTGAACCTTTTTGAATAAAAACTGGGCAATCTGGAAGTCAAAACGATCCTGGAAAGGCGAGTAATCCATGGGATTGACGGTAGGAGGTGACGGGGGTGTACCAGGTGGCAATTGATCACCATCAGGCGTGCATGGAATACCTTGAAACACATTGAGTAAATGTAATTTTTGAGAATAGATTCAACGTACCATTGAGATCGGGATGAGGGACCTTTCCCACTTTGATACCAGAGTCTGCCGCATCGTCTCCACCATGGCCTTCGTAAGGAATATCGTCCATCCGAACATCCTGCTCATTGGGAACATCTTCGTCATTGTGGGATGGTGTAGACTGAGGCTTGAGCCGGTGATCTCGATTATAGTGTTGTGTGCGAGCACCAATATTTGCAAAGGTTCTAGCGCAAGTTGTTACTGTGCAACGAATGCGCGCGTGAATAGATAATTTGTTGCGGGGAAGCATTACAGAAGTGTGTAGAAATGGGGAAGGAAAGGAATAGAAAAGGGCAAAGGGTTTGTTGATCAATAACCATGTGTTTCGTCCTATAGTCACCAATTTGAATTTCCAACGACTGGCTGAAGTTCCTGTTCCTCGCATCACACCCATTCCCTCTTTCACCGAACTACTATCACCACCTCCCCAATGCCCGCCAAACAAGCAGCAAAATCCAAAAAAGAACCTCCCGTCAGTGATGCGCCCACAACCGCAGTCTCCATTCCGAGTTCCCAGCCCACTACACTTGCCACGTCAGCAGAGAATCAACAAAGGTTCATCAAAACACGTAAATCCAACACTAGCGCACATCCTGGACAAGTTCAGGTTGAAGCAGATGCCGCAGTAGCCGCTGATGAAGGTCGTAAGTTCAAACTAAAGCTTACACCTGAGGAAGCTAAAGCTGCAAAAGTTCGTGCTGCTGAAGAGGTCGCCGAGGCTAAAGCGAAACGAAGGGAGACGGTTGCCAAAATTGCAGCACTTCAACAGTCACTCGAAGAGCAAGATGCATCTGAGGCTGAAGCTGCTGAAACTCGTGAGCAACTAGGTTACATGGATCCGAATAATCTACCGCTCACCAAAGGTGATTCATCGGACATCGCTATGCACTCAAATGCATCCTCCCCACTGGTTAGCGATACCGAAGATGTTTCCATGGTTGTTGACAGGCCTCTAAAGAAGTATCGATACTTCGGTTTAGCGTCAGAGTCGGACGAAGAAGACTCTGATTACAAACCTGATGCCGAAGTTGAACTAGTGGGCAACGCACCAGACAACACCAAAGGTGCCACAGCACATGTTGAACCCGCTTCAGCAGCTCAAACGGGCAGCAAGAAGCCTACTGATAAGGTGATTAGCTTTCCGTTTGGATGTGAAACGATGATCTCACCTAATTATAGAAGTTGAGTTTGCGGAAGGAGCGAGCCCTCACTTTTCGACAAGAGATGGAAGCTGCCAAAGCCATGGAGAAGTCGAAAGAGCCATCTGCCGGGGTCCGGAAGCGCAAGACATTGATTAACGATAACCCGGAGTAAGTTCAAAATCTATATTTCGAGTTCGACAGATAATCAATTCATACCAGAAGTGATATGAAGAAAAAGAAAATGACTGACCAAGATATCAATCCAATCCTGGGTGCTGGCCTGTGAAGCAATTGGAGGGAAATAGCGGCTCGAGATGCTAACCTTGCAAAGCCTAGAGTACCAATGAACGCCCCAGATATACGCTCAGCTGGAAAACTCACTGCTGTTGGTTTCAAGACTTCCAACATTGTTGAAGGGCGTGGTGGCTTGGCTGACGATGCCGTGGAAAGGGCTACTGGTGCTTCGTCCTTGAAGGCCCCTCGCGAGACAAAATCGGTGAGTGACATGGATGTCTAAGAGTGTCTATTGACGGCCAGGGATAGGTGGGTATAAAGATCAAGTTCAACAAGCCAAAAGAGGCTGTTGACGGCGAGCTAAACAAGACCAAATCGAAGTCTCGCAACGTGGTCAATGCTGACTTGGAGCTTTCACCCGATAACCTTCGGAAATGGCAGAAGACGTTTCTACCCACTCTTTATGCTTACATTGGCAACACGGAGAACCCTTGGGAGATGGGCACAGACGAGCGGTTTCTGACGGACCTCTGTTTCATCTATGCTTCCATTTTCCCACATCAGGCTAGCATTGAAATCTCCCCTTCAAGCGTTCAGTATCGCTTAGTACGTCGTTCACATATGCTTGAATCTTGACTAATAATTCTTCCATATAGGCTGCCCAACGAGCTTACGAGTGGCGCAATGCAATCGGTGACGCGGCTGAGAAGGCCGTCAAGCAATTTTGGAAATACGGCGATAACGAGAATCTGTACACAACTGCTGAGGAGCGTGCCGCTTATGCGAGAGACGCTGTTGGGCCAGGTTTACGCTTCTTGTATGACAAACCGAATGTGAGCTACTCATTCTACACATCCATCCCTGTAGTTATGCCTTCCCATAGAAGAAACAGAAGATTTTCCGAACTCGACCGATTCTCTATACCTTTGGCCGTTACCTCCACGTCATGGCTAAAAGCAAGTATGAATATGGGAATCATGAGGGTGGTCTAGCACTCTCTGCGGCAGCGGTGAGCATTGTTTAACACTCAGGACAAGTTTTCAACTGACGCGCAATCCCATAGGTTCACCGCATGTTCGAAATTACCGCCGGGTTACACAAACAAGGATTCACCTTTTCTTATTACGGCGTTTCAACAAAGCGATGCCTTGAGAAAGCGAAGCAACTCACCGATTCCCAGTGGAACGATATCCTTACCCAAACGCGGTTGGTCTACAAGGAGAATGCTAAGGGTGTGATTGAAGTCGATGATGGGACGGATGAGGACGACGAGTGGGATGATGTTCTTGTTCAGGAATCCTCGGATGGGCCCGATGATTAGATGTAAGTATGCATTTGTTCTGGAGTATTTACCTAACAGAATTTACAGGTATTCAAGTAGCGTTGATTCAGTCAGATGGTTGGGGTTTGGTATGTCGGCTGGACCGATTCACCATGGTCGTGGCTTTGTATGTCAGCTGGGCTGATCATCACACATGCATACTAGGTCTTATTAGGAGTTATATGTGGTATACTACATTCCAAATGACCGGAAACTGGCCTGGGTGAATAACTTTTCTACCTGGCATAAGTCTGGCGCGGCCTCTGGAAGGGCCTGAATTCCCCTGGTAACAGACGGAAATGTCTGAATTCAGAGGGGACACCTCATGTAGCCAGGTACGAAATCTTGGTGTCTGTCGTACCTGATTCATCTTGTACCAGGTAAGCCAGACACGTGCACATTTCCTGATGCTCTTGGTGAGCCGGCGTGCCCTTTATTGGTGTGTGTTGGGGAACCAGGACTTTTACCTTGAGAAAATTAGAGTGTTCAAAGCAGGCATTTGCCCGAATACATTAGCATGGAATAATAAAATAGGACGTGTGGTTCTATTTTGTTGGTTTCTAGAGTCGCCGTAATGATTAATAGGGATAGTTGGGGGCATTGGTATTGAGTCGCTAGAGGTGAAATTCTTGGATTGACTCAAGACCGACTATTGCGAAAGCATTTGCCAAGGATGTTTTCATTAATCAAGAACAAAGGTTAGGGGATCGAAAATGATCAGATACCGTTGTAGTCTTAACAGTAAACTATGCCGACTAGGGATCGGGCGACCTCAATTATGATGTGTCGCTCGGCACCTTACGAGAAATCAAAGTCTTTGGGTTCTGGGGGGAGTATGGTCGCAAGGCTGAAACTTAAAGGAATTGATGGAAGGGCACCACCAGGTGTGGAGCCTGCGGCTTAATTTGACTCAACACGGGGAAACTCACCAGGTCCAGACATAACTAGGATTGACAGATTGATAGCTCTTTCATGATTTTATGGGTGGTGGTGCATGGCCGTTCTTAGTTGGTGGAGTGATTTGTCTGGTTAATTCCGATAACGAACGAGACCTTAACCTGCTAAATAGCCAGGCCGGCTTTCGCTGGTCGCCGGCTTCTTAGAGGGACTGTCAGCGTCTAGCTGACGGAAGTTTGAGGCAATAACAGGTCTGTGATGCCCTTAGATGTTCTGGGCCGCACGCGCGCTACACTGACAGAGCCAGCGAGTTTTTTTTCCTTGGCCGGAAGGTCTGGGTAATCTTGTGAAACTCTGTCGTGCTGGGGATAGAGCATTGCAATTATTGCTCTTCAACGAGGAATACCTAGTAAGCGTGAGTCATCAGCTCGCGTTGATTACGTCCCTGCCCCAACCGACCACTCACGCCCAATTGGCACAAGTTGCCATGTGTTGACTAACCACGCACGTCAAATGCGACCAAACCCTGACCAACACCCCGCGCCATGGCAAACACGACGACAGCCCCAACCTACAAAACTGCCCATCTACCCATGCAACAACGCAGCACCCAGTATTGACTTTCCAATCCTCACAAGGCTGCATGGCAGTGTCGATTGACACTTGCACTGCCCTTGCGAGGTTCATGGTTCACTTCTGGGGGCATAACCCCAGGTGGGTTGGGGTACCTGTGGGTTTTTGCAAACCCTCTACCTGTACCCACGAAAACCCGTACTGTGGACGCGGGTACGGGTTTTGACAGGTACAGGCACGGGTTACTCTGGAAAACCCCAGGGTAGCCTGTGACAGTCCCTACCAATGAGTTGCTATGTCGAGGATAGCCCCAACATCTCCTCGTTTAACTGCAAATTTCAGTTGATGTAGGTAGAGAGCATCACGATTAAACAAACAGATGTTATCCAGCGGAACATCACGTTTCGTTGATGTGAGACGTCGCAAACACTGGACATGACGTGCAGAACACAACTCAATCAGAACTCGTCGTGCCACCACTTCAACCTCTTCTACAGTCTGTACTCTCTCAACCCATTCCTCAACGGTGGTGAAAGGGCAGTAAATCCTAAACCCATCAAGGATATTGGCTGGCAATGCCATAGTAAGGATCAGCTCGTAGGACGGTCAGAAAGGGGGAAGTGATTTCGCCTTCCAGCCTGCAACCATCACCTTCCGCCCCAGAAGTGTATTGACCTTCCAAAGCGACCACAGTGTTTTGCTGTTTGGTTGTCCCCAATGCTCGTTAGTAGTCATCTGATCTCCCGCCATTTTCATATGGAAAACACCATCCTGCCCCTTTGTATAGCGTCCAACATTTTCAACAAGATCTGAATCGTCTTGTCGAGCAGCAGAAACCTAGCAGATTATGTGAGACAAAGCACAAAGTCTATGAAAAAAGAGCGAAACAAACCTTATCAAGTAAAAGCTTTGACAGCTGATCTCCAGCACACAAAATGATACCATGCTTCTTGATATTGTCCTCAGTAAGCCCAAGTTCTACACGTATGATTTTATCTAAAACACCAAGAGTTCCCTCCAAGCTGGACTCATCAATATGCATCGCAGGAAGGGGATACTGCTCTGTCTTGTGAACAGGGATCTGAAGAACCGTGGGGGCAGGATCTTGTCCTTCAAACGTTTACGGAGAGATGGGAAAGCTTCGTATAGAATGTCTTGGATATGCCAAAGTTGTCTGGCCTCGACGCACTGAGCTTCCTTGCTAGTGTTTAAAGGTCCGGTCCATAGGACCGAAAAAAAGACCGAAACCGGACTGAACAGGACCGATTAGGACCGGACCAGTGGTCTATTTATGGAC
>KN838613.1:57820-70927 GCA_000827195.1 Laccaria amethystina LaAM-08-1 | reverse complement strand
TCTGTGTTCAATCACGGTGAAGTCTTTCCAGACGTTACGGTAACTATTACAAACCACATATATCTACACACCGTAACGGCTGGTGTCGAGACTAATATCGAGACAACAAAACCCAAACTGTAAAAGAAAGAAGAACATTTTATTAATAATAGTGTTAATAATGTATATACAAGTTTTTAGAATGAAATAACAAGATATGAGGGAGGAGTTTGAAATATACAGCTGTATAATATGCTGGTCATCAAGAAAGCTGCTAAAAGATAGATTAAGTCAGTAATAAGATAGTTACGAAGAATGAGGGAAGGATCAAGTGATTTTTGCCTTCTCAAGGTCATCCATCAGGCTATCAGGAAGCACTCGATGGCCCTTGTACTTCCTGGCAGCCCATGCTGCTTGTTGGCCATTGAGACCTTTAATATAGGCATCCATAAATTTTTGAGAGCGATTAGAGAAGCTATAAAATTGTATTGTTAGGTGAATTTTTTTCGAAGGGAAATAAGACAAACCATCGCATTTGGGCAAGAGAAATTGAAGCAAGGGGTGCCAATGCATATTTTTCAAGAACTTCTTCCTTGGATGACGGTGGGTACAAGTGATATATCCTCTTGGCATACCCCCAGCACTGCTCAATGAAATTTAATTCACAGTGAAATTTAGAAAGATATATCAACCTAAATCCACGAGCATTGCATGCGTTTTCGAGAATGGTGGGAATGTGTGTGAAGTCAGGTTGATTGTACAGAACCCGGCGACAACAACAATCAATAGCTGGTGGAGCGCATTTAAAACTCTTGCATTCTGCACGAAGTTTTGACTCCTTAATCAGTCTGCGCTCCTCTAAAATGTAGGCCATTCCCTTGAACATGCCTGCACGAGGATGTCCTTCTGGGAAATACAGCGCTTGAGGAGTCCCATCAGTGAAGCGTGCGTTGCCCATTCTTATTTTCTCCTTTGCAGTTGTTCCATCAGGTAGGTGAACTGGATTTCCTGCATAATCACGCTTTGTAACTTCAACCCCCCAGTTATGTCCCTCCTTTGGGATATTATTTGGCATTTGATGAGCCGAAAGCGAGCTGTCTGGTCTTTTCAGATGAGTGAGCACATTGTCATATATGAGAACATGCTCATACTCAGGGTACCACTCCATGAGTATGTCCATTGCATGATTAGCTTGGTTAATGATATCACCCACTGTCATATATCCGTCGCGGTTTTTCCCTGGCTTCATTATTACACGAGCATTTTGCTTCCCATCCGGCGATTGGAGCCAACCAAATTTGGCTGACACAAACTCGCCAATCATCAATGACGCACCCTCTCCTTTTGTGTATGGTTTTGACAGGGAATCCTTGTGATACCATCCTCGTGAGGTATGATCATTTGCATAAAATATGACTTTGTCATTCAACCAAGGTATGACCGTTTTCCCATCAGGTCGAGGACCATATTCCTTCTCATTCTCTTTGCTCCAGTTTTCCATTCGAGCTTCAAGGGCTTTCCATTGTGGTAAGAATGTGTGATCCCGATAATAAACGACATCCTCACGCTCGTGGCCGTCTGCATATTGACCTTTCTTTGCAGTGTGGAATCGGTAACCCAGTGCATTCAGGTATCGACGCACTGTCCGTTTGGAGATCGCTTTTGTAATGCCGTGTTTTTGTTTCACCTCTTCCCAAGAAAGGAAGTCGACCACCTTCTTTGCTGAGACATTCTTTCCGATTTCCTGAAGATACAAATTGATGTCATTGGATAAATCCTCATTAATCAGCATCGTTTAATTCCAATCTCCGTATGGATTGACAGGAAGAAAGGTACGATCATTTAGAAATTTCCGCACCAGCACAGTGACGACCTCTCCCCATAGCGACAGTAGTTTGGAGAGCAGACGCACCCCATTTTCCGTATGTTTGTGAGTGCAGAGTTGTGTAAAAATTCAGCATGCTGACCATGCCTTGCACCTTCTTTCGGACAAAGAGATCCAGGCCAGGATCTTTGTGTCCTGCACCTGTTTTTTGTGAGGGATCAAGAATAGCTTTCAAATCTTTCAGGGCGGCCCTGGCTTGGTCTAATGTAGGGGCTTGGCGTTGCTTCCCATATCGAATTTCTTTTATTTCTGGGAGGTCTTCATGAATTAACATATTAGTGATTTCAAATTTGCTAACGGCTTGAAAATTTATTTTACCTGCATCCTCACCTACTTCCTCATCCTCTACATTGAGGGAATTGGCCTCTCCCTTGTCAGCATCCTGGGCCTTTTCATCCCAGGGGTAGGTACAGTTGAGGACAAACAAAGTCATCAAATTTTATAACTGGAGAACGAAAATTTTAATCAAAATTCTGACCTCAGATTCAGAATTAGGGGCCTCAAAAACATTCAGAAAAGGGGTCGCATTATTTTTCCCACACCTTTTTGGTTGCGCCAAAATTTTGGGCCTCTTCAACGCACCCAAAAGTCTCTGGAATTGGCCATCTTTGGCTCAATTCTGTGCCATCTGTGGCGCTCATGTTACATGTAGTAGATGGATGTGTAAAAAAAGGAACCAGGGCCCAACTGTGTCCTTTTATAGGAGATTTGACCTAGAAAGGGTTTGTCCACCTGACAATTTCAGCGAAATTCCCACCAACTTAGTGGGAGATTTTTTGGCAATGATTTTGATGGGATCAGATAGAAGAAACCAAAAGGAGTCGATTGGTATATTTTTCGTATTTTTACCTATTTTTTCAGGCACGCACCAAATTTTTGGGGTATAAAACCCTTAAATCATCATTTCTGAGAATTCTGCCTGTTAGAATTGATAAAGGAGATCAACAGCAACCCATTTATGCCGTTGTCTACCAATTCCGACACTTTTCGGAGTCTCAAAAATTCAGTCAGTAAATTTGATGACTTTGTTTGTCCGCAACTGTACCTGTGAAAAACTCCGACATGGGTTTCTCAATCTGGAATGATTGATATCTAGGTTCCACAAGGTCCGCTGTATGTGGTAATACAGGGGTCTCACATTGAAAAGAACCCAGGAACACGTCAATGCTACCCTGTTGACTTTGACCCTGGTTCATCACAGAAGATGGCTGTAATGTGGGGTCTGACCCTGACATGTCAATGTTCTTTTTTCGTGTAGCGGATGTGTTTTCTGAAGGTTTATCTGTTGTAATGCCATTCTAAACAGTTTAAATATGACATAACACACTTAAGATGGATCTATAGCCTCACCTTTTTACCACCTGTGAGTTTTTGTCTCTTCACTGAATTCTCATCCTTTTTGGAAGGATTTGTTCTCTTTCCAGGACCTTTCCCCATATTTGCAAGTCGTGTAACAACTGCCTTTCGTGGCGGTGGCATGTGTGTTGCTAGGCCAGGGCAGATAATGGAGGTACACAGACGTATTTGCCAATATTGACGTGACGTGACTTGTCGCTTTTCGATCTACTTCTTGAAATCTTACTTTTCTACCAAACTTGTACCCACAAATGTAAATTGACACCAATATCTACAATATGTTCTGGCTTGATTAGCTACAAACTGTGTGCTAATTAGAAATAAGAGCTTTCTGTAAAAAATTGACCGTTTTCGGACCCTGTCACACTCAGCACGTGATGTTAGTGAGGTATGGCTGTCCGCTACCTTACAAGTATAAGAAAGGGCTTATTACGCCACTGGAGAGTAAAAAGTGACAGCTGGTGGCGCTGATACTGACCAGCGAGTACTAGGACCCCCGAAAATCCTGCTAAATGATAGATACTAAAATCTCCGATTTCCAGATTCTTGTCTGTACGAATTTTGGCGAAGTCTGTCCGGATTTTATCTAGCCTAGTCATAATATAAAAAGTTTGTCCGGACTATGTATCTAGCCATATTTAGGGCCCAAGTTTGTCCGGAATATAGTATCTGGCCTCCAGAGCACTGGAATTTGAAGGAAAAGGGGAAATCTGGCTAAAATACTAAGCTACACACTGTCCTCGGCCTTTTGGCACTTCCTAAAGGCCTTCGTTGCCTTTCTGAGCTGTTACTTCCCCTTTTTCAAGCCATCTTATTGATGGGAGAGAGAGCTCGAATCCACCATTGTTGACTTTCAGCAGCTGGCTATTCAAAAGCATAAGAAAACTTGTTGGTAGCAGGACGTATTGGTTCATATTACTGTAGAATTTCGTTCAATTCGACAGGCCCCGTGATGCGTGATGGGGTTGTCGAAATTTTAATTTCGACAACCTTCAGAATCCATCGTGACATCGGCTTTTTTTTTGACCAGAAGCCTGAGAGGAATTTTTTTTGGCGAGCAGTGTTTCTGCACCTGCACCAGCCCTGTCAACAAGAATACAGAACAGATAAATGTGCCACAATACGTAGCATTGAATACAGTAAGGTAGTCACAAACATTGATGAAATCCATGTCAGAATGATGATAAAAATAGCTTGGATTCCTCTTTCACAAATTTTAACTGGATAAATGTAGATAGCGCGAAAAAGGCTGTGTACGATTTTTTCCGGGATTTTTAGGCCTTTTTTGAGGTTTTTTTCGACTTCCTAAATGATTTCAACACTTGCCCAAAATCTCCATGACATCCGTTACATTTCAGCGTTTGGGAGGGCCCCATGACACATGACCGTTGAATTGAATGAAATGCTACAGTATCATGAACCAAGGTACGACTTCACATAATATCAATGTCTGTCTACGAGAGACTAATGTATTGGTGTAATTGAAGCAATACAATGACCTCCAGAATGGAGCAGAACTGGGCACCATGACTGCTGTGTTCGAAAACTTGTAGAACCACAGGATTGCATGGTAAGTTATTGCACATTTCACACCACATTATTTTCAATTTGTCAATCGCTACCTGATCTCATGTTGAAAAAACAAAAACAAAAAGTTCACCAGAGGGTTTGAACCGTGGACTACATAGATTCAACACTAGGTTGTTGCACCTACGATTATCCACTGCACTAAGCAACCATACATGTCCAGTAAGGTATCTAGCCTGTCAATCTCCTTAGAAAGCTGTCCGGATTTTGTATCTAGCATTTTGCTGATTTTGTCGAAAACCTGTCTGGTTTATCTCTAGCCTAGCACCCCCATTTTGAAATTTTCTGTCCGGATCTGTATCTATCATTTAGCAGTATTTTCAGGGGTCCTCAAGTACTATCCACCAACTTGGAGCACCCCAAAGACCCAACCTCTGTACAGGTACCGTTTATCTATGCTATGTGGAGTGTTGCTGTTAGCAGGATATTTTAAATTTTTGGAAAGAGTGGTACATAGCTGTAAGTTCAAAGCAAAAGAACATGTGATACTGCTGCCACGTTGGGCCTGTGCACAAATTACAACACCAAAGTTGCACCAAAGCACTCTTGATCTCCAGTTTCAACATGCCATGTTGTACATAGGTGAGGGAGCATGGGCGATGCTCTAAGCGACACAGGTACAATATTTAGAAAAGAGTAACACAAGTGGATGGAAGGGAATGTTCAATGTACAAGTGGGTCCAGATCCGCGTTGAAATGCACTGGCACAGTACCCAGCTTGTATTTGTTCAAAGTCTGTCTTTCTTGTGGTGGAGAAGGTCCTGCAGAGTGATGAGGCCTGGAGGATCTAGTCCTGCCCACAGTGTTGATTGTCTGACATGACGATAGTTGGACAATGGTGGCAGTGACCCAGGATTCAGGAATGTCCTTCATACTTCCTTGGCTTCATCGTCACCGCCGAACGGATCTCGTCTCGCCTATTACGGTCACTAGAATTGGGTACCCAATGCCATTTTTCATCATTGTTAAGTTCAGGGTGGAAATAAGAGTACAGTCGACTCCCTCGTAACTCATGGCTCACACACCCCATACTCCCTTAAATTCCATACATTTTTGAGTCCACCAAGTTGGTTTGCAGGGAAAAGTGCTTCATAACCCATACAACTGCAATAACCCATAACCCATACCCCTTTGGAGGAAAAACCCATAGATATTAGGGGTTTGATTGGTTTGATTTCCAATGAAATTGATACTAAAACTGCCCAAAACTGCACCAATATTTTGTCTTAGTAACTTTTACACATAAAACTTATTAAAAGGTGGCAAAATTGTGGTCTCCCAACCCAACCAAAGGTTGTGAGAAGTTTTGATCCATCATTGATCCATGGCAGCAGTGACGAAAAGATGACATTCAACCTTCTATGAGGCTCTTCTGCCTCACCATGCTACTCTTAGGTATTGTCAATAGCAGCAACATGCAGTGTGTCTGTTTTCTGATTTTCTTCTGAATTTTTACATAATATTTTATTTGTTTGGCCACTTCTTGGAGCCCATACTCCCTGAAACCCCATACCCTGGGCAGTCCACCAAGGGGTATGGGTTATGAGGGAGTCGACTGTACGCCATTGTCATTCTCTATGTGAGCGATTTCGTATGTGGTATTGTGTAAGGAGGACAAGACAATCAGTCATGAGTACTTATGATGTCACACATAGTTACATGGTAAACAGTGTAGTCACGCATAATAATAAGCATCTCACTTGAAGGCCCATCTACAATGGTGCTCTGCACTATCAAATCCTAATAGGTTATGGGCCCCGGACCAACCGACTATTCATAAATCTGTCTTGGACTTGCCAAACAGGTTACTAGTCACTCAAAAAACACTGTCAACAAACTTCTTCACATAAAACTCACTACTTGTGCTTGTATTCTATCTGAGACATTGAGAACTATGGGTGATAATCCATCCACTTCCGAAAATCCAACCATTTTCAAAACTCCTAGCATCTCACTCATCAAAACTCATGAAGGCACTATTACCAAAGTAACCGGCGACGGACTCACTGGTCCGAATTGGGTTACTTGGCACATGCAAATGATGTCGCTCCTCGCACTATGCGAAGTTGAGCCATACATCCTGGGTGAGATCTCTCAACCAAAAAAGGAGGAGGACCCAGTTGGGCTTGACAATTGGAAGAAAAATGACAATTACGCTAAGCACCTCATTACTCAAAATGTCGCTGATGAATGTCTTGTTCACATACAACATTGATCTTCATCTCACACAGCCTGGCATAATCTCGAGGCTATCTATGAAGATAAAAGCCAGGAAACTGCCATCGCTCTCATTCTGAATCTCTGGCATACCACTGCTGAAGAAGATGACAACATTAGTAATCACCTCACAACTCTCAAAAAGTACTGGGAGCGCCTCAATTTGGTCGACAACAGTAACTTCAAGATCCTGGAAGTCCAATTTAAGATTGCAATCATATCTTCCTTACCACCATCCTGGGACAATTTCATGTGATCATACATTAGTATTCAAAAGGGTGACAACACTGACCCTAAAGTACATGCGACGTCCCAGGAACTCATTGGAGTCCTTAAAGAGGAAAATGTAAGACATCTATGATGTGCCGGGAAACTTGAAAAACAAGAAACGGTCCACCAAACCAAGACTTCCAAGCCCTCTCTCATGAATCGCATCACCAATGCCGAGCACTGTGGCCAATGTGGAATGCGAAGTCATATGACTAAAGATTGCAGATTCCTAGGCCAAAATAAGTGCGGCATCTGTGAAAGGTTCAGTCACAAGACCGAAGACTGCTATTCACGGAAGGCTAAGGAACTAAAGCAGAAATTGGAATGGAAAACCGACAAGGGTGGAAACATGAAAAGAAAGTTTACCGACAAACACAAGGAAGAGGTGAACAAGGGGGAAGAAATGGGTGATCAGGACAATGACGACGAACATCTTGTGTTCAACATCCATGAGATTCAACCCTCCAAAATTATGTTCGACACTTCCGAGGAAGGTCAAGTTTTTAATTTTGACAATCCCAATGTATACAATTCAGATGAAATTGATACTCGACTTATCTTTTATAACTGGCTTGCTGACAGTGCAACTACCTCGCATGTCTGTAATAGGTGTGAGGCCTTTACGAGCTTCCACCTGTTAACTGCCACAAAAGTGACAGGGGCAGGAAACTTAGAAACAAAGGCCGAAGGATGAGGTACCGTCATACTGACATCTTGGTGTAATAACAATAAATATATTCTCGAACTTGAGAATGTCCTTTATATTCCCAATAACCGCAATAATCTTATTGCTCTTGGTAAATGGGACCAAGGAGGGAGACAATTCAAAGGTGGAGGGGGAGCATTAACTCTCACCACAATAGATGGAACTTTGGTTGCAAAAGGCACCAAAGTAGGGAATAATCTCTACAAAATGAAGGTTGCTGTGCATGAACCAAAGACAAAACCTCCAAAATCATAACTCCTTAAATCTTTTCAGTCAGTGAACCAGCTCAGAGCTGGGAAACGTGGCATAAATGATTTGGCCATATAGGCTATTGCAGACTACAACACATGTTAGATAAAAATCTAGTCGAAGGCTTCAATGTTGACACCCGATCTCAAAAGCCAGACTGTATAGCATGTACCGAATCGAAGCAAACTGTGGAACCATTCAGTAAAATTACTAAACAGAAAACTGAACCCGGAGAACTTACGCATATCGATGTATGAGGCAAATACAGTATCGCTTCCATCAACGGAAATCAATACTATATCCTGTTCGTCAATGACTCCGAAAAATTCAGCACCATGGAATTCCTTAAACGAAAATGGCAAGCTGGTCAAAAGGTCAAAGAGTATTTAATGTACCTCAAAACACAGGATAAAAAGCCAAAGGCAATCTGTGTTGATTGAGGAAAAGAATTTGTTAACGACAACCTAAAGAATTGGTGTCAGGAACAAGGGATAGAAATCCAAATGACCGCACCTTACTCACCTTCCCAAAATGGGGTAGCCAAGCACATTAGTCGAACCCGCTCGCGCGATATTACGTGAATTACCCGAATTTCTATGGGAATACACTATCAATCACTCTTCATTAGTGTTCACAGGTTCAGTTGATAGGACTGAAAAAAAAGACCGAAACCGGACCGAACGCAACCGAAATAGACCGGACCAGCAGTTGCGGTTGTGTCGATCTGGAGACTTTTCGGTTGCCGGTTGCGGCGTTTCATGTAATTTACAAAGACCGACAAAAACCGGTTCACACCGGTTACAACCGGTTATTTACTTAATATATTAAATAATAGAATACATCAACAAACATCAACCTCCTCTTCATTAACTACCATCCACCACATCGCCCACCTACACCGCCGCATCACCACCGTCACCCACAACAGCCATCCACTACTCACAACGACCACGCCACAGTGCCAGCTCAGGTGAGCCCTCCCCCCCATTCCTTCTTCTGACACCCAGCTGCCACATCGTTGTTGGCGATGTGGCAACCAGGCGACGAACATCCAAACGACGAAGACCAGACAACGAACGAACAACGAACGACCAGGTGACATCGGACACGACACCACAACTGACGACCCACAACGACACCACGCTCTGACACTACGAGAACGACGTATTGATGCCACATCAGCAATGAACGGCTTGCAAGGATGATGGACAATGTCCAGGTGAGTCAGCATGCTCCCCTCTCCCTCTCCTTTATTCACATGAGAACCAAGGGCCACGTCACCGTCGGCGACGTGGCAACTGATGATGGAAGAACAGTCTGCACTTACAACAACGCAATCAACGAACATAACATGGGCAGCCCAAATGACATGAACAACACCACTGACGACAATGCCCTCTCCGTGCCCCACCCTTACACACATTCTGCCTAACTCAGAACCTTGCCACCTTAAACGAACGAAAACAAAGTGCCCAAACGACGACTAGCGTCGTTTGGGCACAAAAGTAAGTTTCCTAAACATATCTCTCTCTTTTACTAACTTTCTTTAGGTTTCCTATTGCTAACGACATCACCCACCCCTGGTCTGTCCCACCTAGTCTGTGCCCCACACCGCCATTGCGAGCCTCTGCTCGCAGGGCGGCAATGGGTTCTTTATTTAATATACGTAGTTATATTCCTAAGTAGTACTGAAAGACTGGTTCAGACCGACACCCAACCAGTTTCAACTGGTCTCAACCGAGACCGGTTTAAATCGGTTGGGTTACAACAACCGGACTGATTTGGACCGGTTGTGTAAGGTTTGGTCCGGTTGCATGGAACTGAGGGTGCAGTCCGAACCGGTTGCGGTTGCGGTTGCACCTGATGAAGGTCCAAAAACCGGACCGAACTGAACCTTTAAACACTACTCTTCATATCTTCGAAATCGAACATACATGAAAACTCTAGACAATAAAACACCATTTGAGATGAGGTTTAAAATAAAACCAAATGTATCTCACTTACGAGAATTTGGAGCTCCGGTTTGGGTTCTACTTCAAGGTAAAAAGGAACCTCGAAAGATGGAAACCAAATCAAAATGACAAATATTTGTCAGCTATGAAGATGGATCAAAATCCATCAAATATTACAACACAAAAACCCGCAAAATACTTATGTCCCAAAATTTTCGTTTCCTATCTCTCACAGATGACAAAACCCCACCAGAACCAATTATCATGGAACCTGATGTACCTGGTGAGGGGGAGTCTGATGGAGGCATGCAGCCAACATCAGGCAATAATATTAACAGTGATAGCCTAAAATGGAAACGAGATGACGAAGAAGAAGAACAAAACAAAAGATGTACCTGAGGTAAACACATTGACTACCAATATCTTCAAAATCCCTTTCCCGATGAGGAGGAAGAATCGAACGAAACCCTTCTACCATCAAATGAAGAAATATATGCCATCATAGCTGGTGACAAACTTACGACGTTAAAGGATGCCAAAAAATCCTTAGATTGGCCCAAATGGGAAAAGGCAATCCATAATGAACTGATCCAACTCCAACAAATGGGGACATGGAGATTAGTCACAAAACCACTGGACACTGTTCCAATAGCCAACAAATTGACATTCATAAAGAAAAGAAATAAAGCCGGCGACGTGATAAAATATACTATCAAAGGTCAGGTACTCAACCACCTAAGGGTTCTTGGTGGAACAACAGTGAACCAAAATACTTACATATATCAAGCTTTGGTCAGAAGTTTGGCAGGTATGTTAGGAAGGACCTAAGATACTCACTACGATTTTTGAATCAACCATACAACCGTGATGGGGATTCTCTGACAAAGGGTGGGAAATTGAGCAAACCTGAGAACTCGGCCAATCAGAGGAGCATAAGGCTCATGTGGGTTGAAACATAAAATTTGGGTGCAATTATACATACTACTACCAGTATCTATAATATCTGCAAGTTTCAAGCTGAGAGTCAAAATGCTGATGCTAGGCGAGGCATTGCCATTTCGGCCAGTTGGGGTCTTAGAAAACATGCCAAAACACCACGTGGCCACCCATCAACCTGTCATATCTCGAATTGGGTGATCCTTGGTGAATTCATGTTCACGTCAATGGTTTCCTGTACCTACAGCCCTCAAATTTAAACATACACTGTGGTAAGTGGTTTTCTGCCTACACCCTAAATACTGAAATGGCCGAGTACCCAGGGTGGCTGAGTAGGTGACCTTTGATAGTAAAGCTTGATTAGTGGCAAAGGGATGCGCACAACGACCTGGATACGATTATGTCGAAACCTTCTCACCCGTTGTCCAAATGGAAACTGTTTGAGCAATATTGGCATTAGTACCAATGAAAGGCTTGAAAATTCAACAAATGGACATAAAGGGAGCACACCTAAATGGAATATTGAAGGAAAAGGTCTATATGCACCAACCCGAAGGATATGAGAATAAAACTAACCAGGTGTGTGAATTAGTCAAGACCATATATGGTCTAAAACAGTCAGGCCAAGAATGGAATAGAGAGTTCAACGAAAAACTCAAGGAATTCGGTTTTCAATGCTTGTGTTCCGATACATGTGTCTACATCAAGTGTGATGGTGACGAAGCAGTCATTATTACAGTTTGGGTCGATGATACACTGGATGCAAGCCACAATAACTTGGACCAAAATATTGTAAACAAATTTCAAATAATTTTACAGTAAAAATGCCTCAAAAATTGTAAAATTATTGTGATTTTTTAATACATAATACTATTGTTTGTTACAGAAAAATCATAATAATTTTACAATTTTTCAGACATTGTTACTGTAAAATCATTTGAAATTTCTTTACAATTTCTTTACAATATTTTGGTTCAAGTTATTGTGGCTTGCATCCAGTGATATACTCCTATTTGCGACATCTGATGAGCTCATGGAGTGAATAAAATCTGAATTACACACCCAATGGGAAATGACAGATCTTGGTGAACCCACCAAGATTATTGGTGTCAAAATTACCCAAACTGACACATCCATCACCATCTCACAAAAGATATATATCAAATCAATACTGGAACATTTAGCCCTAAGTGAGATCAATAGCGTGGCAACGCCAATGGATCTCAACCTAAAATTACAACTGAATCCCGACAGTAACGAAGGAAGTCAAAGCAACTCCTTTGCAAGACTTCTGGGAGAACTCCAATATCTTGCAAATTGCACAAGACCCAATATATCTTTTACCGTGAACCAGCTAGCTGCCTACACTGCTAATCCAAGTCTTCAGCATGTTACGGCACTGAAACGAATATTATGTTACCTAGCTGGAACCAAAAACCTTGGCATCACATACTCCAAAACCTCCGACAATCCATATGAAAACTCCAATACATTTTACGGATTTGCTGATGCTGCCTATGCCTAGTGATGGGCATGGGTAACCTGCAGGTGTTTTCACATCTACCTTTACCCTTACCCCACACAAACCCGTACCCTTTCCATGGGTAAGGGTATTTCAAAGGTAAGGGTGGGGGTTTGTACAGGGTTAGGGGGGTCAGAAACCCACAGCAGGTGGATACAAGGGTCAAGTACAAGGTAGACTACAAGCTGTAATTAAATTGATGTCAACAGCGTCGACATGCATCGTCACCGTCTGGACGACATGGTACATCTGTTGATAGTGTTTTCAAGTCCAGTTAAGTCCGGTTTTTTGACCCCGAAGTGGGCAACCGTGGACCGCAACCGGTCCAAACCGTTGCCCATCCTTCGAGGACCGCAACCGAACCGAAGAGGACCGGTCCTCTTCGGTTCGGTTGCCCCGGAAGACCGGTTGAGACCGGTCTCAACCGCTATTGTTATAGGAAATATTT
>KN838613.1:32242-44355 GCA_000827195.1 Laccaria amethystina LaAM-08-1 | reverse complement strand
GTGAATGAAATGAAATCACTTCATTTCATTTCCGGTAGCTGATCAAGATGTTCCACGGCAACTGTCGGGGCTACATGATGTAGATGGTAGCTACCAGTCGTTTGTTAGGAGAAGATCGTTTGTTGGCCATTCGGATAGCCGTTCGTCGAGATAGGCTGTTCGTCGAGATAGGCCGTTCATCAAGAGAGGAGGCCGTTCGTTGGGGACCGTTCATCAACGGAGGAAGGCCGTTCGTTGGGATAAGGCCGTTCGTTGGGAGAAGATTGTTCGTTGGCCATTCGGATAGGCCATTCGTCAAGATAGGCTGTTTGTCGAGATAGGCCGTTTGTCGAGATTGGCCGTTCGTCAAGAGAAAAGGCTGTTCGTCGATGGAGGAAGGCCGTTCATTGGGATAAGGCCATTCGTTGGGATAAGGCGGTTTGTTGGGATAAGGCAGTTCTTTGGGAGAAGGACCTTCATTGGGAGAAGGACCTTCGTTGGGAGAAGGACCTTCGTTGGGAGAAGGACCTTCATCGGGAGAAGGACCTTCATCGGGAGAGGCCCTTCGTCGAGAGAGGCTCTTCGTCAGGCCCTTCGTTGAGGGAAGAGGGTATTCATCGAGGGAGGGAGGGTGGAGGCCATTCGTCGGGAGAAAGGTGTTCGTTGAGAAAGGGGGGGGGGTCGTTCATCGAGGGAGGGGGAGACTGTTGGTCGAGAGAGGGGGGAGAATGGTTATCGAGAGAGGCAGCCGTTCATCGAGGTTGTGGGAAGGAAGAACAAAGAATTTCTACGTTAGGAAATTCAAAGTTCACATGAAGTCGGAGTTTGAACGGACTTTAACGAATTTTCGTTGAAAATTCATTCAAGTTCATTTCTTCACTGGTTGCTGTTAAAATTGAGGGAGTACTTAGAGTACTCAGAAAGTACTTACAGGTATGACTAGTATATGACTGAGCTATGACAACAAGACAAAGTCTGTGATTCCATGACTTTTTCGACTTGGAATTCATTGTATTATGTAACTTGGTTGGTCTACCAGACAGTGGATGGGTATTCATAGTTTAGATGGTGTTTCTGGTGTTTCCTGGTGAAGTGTCTGAAATAATCTTATATTGTCTGAAATGGTCTGACTGTCTTATGCTGTCTTACGTCTGAATCTGTCTGGCCCATCAGACAAGAGATCATTCATAAGGCCGTGTAAGGCCCAATCCAGACATAAGATGTGGGTAAGTCAAACAAGTGCAAGTAAGCTCAATAAGGCAATGTGTCATTTTCCTGATGTAGTGGGGGGGAGGGTGGCCTTCGAGAGTCCTTAACCGAAAAATATAACATCGTGTCCCCAATTTTTTTCTTCCGTACCCCTTGATAAAGGGGGACAATGATGGCTCAATTTCGATGGCGAAGAACCCACAATTCCATAATCGGAGCAAACATATTGCAATCCGATGGCATTGGATAGTAGGGAACTCGTCGAAAACAACCTAATAGAAATTTACAGCTGTCGTGATCCAGATCAAACAGCCGACATACTCACCAAACCTCTTCCGCGCCCGAAACATACGAAACATATCTTCGAAATGGGACTGGCTTCAACTTGAGGGGGAGTGTAAGGAGGACAAGACGACCAGTCACGAGCACTTACGATGTCACACATAGTTACACGGTAAACAGTGTAGTCACGCATAATAATAAGCGTCTGAAGGAAAACGTGGTGAGTCATAAAATTCAGTTCGAATAAGGTTGACTACAGAAGACCACCAATAACCGGCCCCGCTCGTCTCATCTTCCGCCAACGAAACATGTCCGATACTTAGTAGTAGGAAAGTTGGAAAAGTGAGCATGCTCCCCTTGTTACTTTCTGCTCGACTTACCTGTCACTCACCAGCCTCGACTGTGCACAGACGATTGACGTGAACCCTACTGCTGTTTCTCACTATTCGAATCCCCTTCACAACCAGTATAATTGCAACAAAAGGTCGAGCTACATCAACATACCTTCGATTAAGTTCAGTTACGAAGAATAACAGAAATCAACATGCCCAACGATTGCCGCCTCACGGCATAACGGCCACAAGCCTGGCTTGACATGATGTCAGAGAGTTACGGGACGGTACGAGGCCGTTTGTGGTGGTGACGAAGACTTTGGAGTCGGACAGGAAGGGACTGTCCACCAAGAAGGGCAGGAAACGGTTGGCCGCGTTAACTTAGTCTGCTATAACTTGATTCTAATTTATTCCGAAGATAAATTACTTTATATTCAAGCCTAGAGTTACTGAAAATGCAAGCAAATTTATTATGCAAAGGTAGGCTGTGAAACTGATCATATTGCTCAGTATAGGACGAGTGCATCCTTCGTTCTATGTACTTCAATATGACTACAGCACCTCCGCACCACCAGACGATGAAATTCAGAAGACTTATGAAAACCACAAGGTACCTCGACTGCGAACTTTCAGGCCAATCTCTCCAGCCTCGACCAAGGGCATTGGCGCCGTCAATACTGACCACGACATCATCAGTGATGGCGCCAACGGAACTGCGGTCAACATACACACCTTTCATTACCTCCCACTCATTTGGGCGGCGGCCATTCACCAGTCGTTGACGTTGAACTCTGCTCTATGTTTTTTTCTCGTTTTCAACTTATGCTCCGTGTCCTCGCGTCTCCTCTCCTTTAGGCGCAGGGAAGCTAATCTGTGAAGGACTAGGATCGAGTGCGATTTGTATGTCCCCAGATTCTCCCTGCCCATAGTTTAATTGAATGTAGATAAGGACTTGTAGAACAACCACAACGCGCCGGTGGTCACAGCCTAGCTTTGCCACTTCAATAGCTCTCCTCCCACTTTCACCCGCCGGCCCCATACATGCGGCCCTTTCAAACCTATCAGCAGCGTCGGGTCATAATCAACAAGTAGCTTGACAACCGATGATAGCACCACTGTTTTCGTGACCATGCGTGAGGTTGAGGGTTGCAGCGCTGCGAATGTTACAGTGTTGCTTGATGTGGCCCGTGGGGCCTGAGGGGGAGGATGAAAGACTGAATTCCCTCTGCCGTTGTGCAGATGCCACATTCCACTTTTGTTGCGAGTCTTCACTGGTCCCTTTTGCCAGCCTTTACAGGTTTGGAACCATATATATGCCAAATATTGTACCATAAATATTTAAGTTAAGTCTGCTAATCTTGCCTGTTTGAATTGTGTACATATTAGTGTCCCCTTCCCATCCTGCCCAGTGCTTGTTATGTCCTTGCTTTCAACTATCATATCAGTGTTCAAAGTTGACACTTCACACGACGGGGACGCAAACTACTCAGCTGTCATCACGCTAAAGATATCATGATGATGCCTCCCTTGAAATCTGCATCCCCACCTCCATAGGCGTATATCCAGGCGGAGGATCGTCCGACAATCCCAGGGCCCACGCCGACTGCTGCTGCTCCCTCAAGACCCGTATTTGCATCTTCAGCGACCGAATTACCTCGTGCATGTCAGGCACCGACATATGCGTATCCTCTTCAATGATCTCAGCCTCCTCCGAATTCTGCCGTCTCAACGACATCGATCTCCCATGACCTGCGTTCGACCCCTCCAACTGTACTATGTTATTCTGTACCACTCTTAGCCGATCATCGAGGTCTTTTTGTCGTGCACGGCGGACCTCCTCCCGTGTTCCCGTGACATTCAAAGGAGATGGTAGCAAAGGAGAGGTACTACGGTTATTGGTACTAGTACCAAGTACACTGGAGCTTGAAGTTGACGAAGGTAAGGCTTTTTCTGAAGATGGCAGCTGCTGAGAGCCTGGGAGGGATAGAACGACCTCTCCCGAATGGAGAGTTTGGTAGTTGTTACGCATGTCTGCCTGGTTGTCAGCATTGGATAACTCGTCTCCAAACAACATCCCAGAGGCTGACACTGCTAAACTGCCTCCTCCACCATTGAATTGCGTTAGGAGAGGCTCGGAACTCCCATTTTCACTAACACTCTGGAGAGCACCATGACCTCGCCGACGATGCCAACAGAACAGAAGGGCGATGACAAGGGCAAGCAGCGCAATTCCACCCGCTGTGCCGCCAACGATAGCATCTACTGGAGTCCTCCGAGGTGGTGGACTCGTAACGGTGGTAGATGGCACCTGAGACGTAGTTGTCACTGTGGACAGCGATGATAGCGACGAAGTGGTGGTTGAAACATCATTGTCATAGCTGGCCAAAAAAATGTAAAAATCAGAAAGCAGGAGTTTGTCGGCGAGTCTGGCTCACGTGTAGATTGCGTAGTCGAAGTTGACATATATGTCCCCCACGGGACCCGAGGTAGTGATGTTCAGTGTATGGAGAGTATTTGAGAGGTTGGTTTGACAAAAAACCATCACACGGTATTGGGGTGTGAGGGTTGGTAGTACAGGTATTATAGATGCGAAGAGTACTGGCGCATTGCCATCAACTGAGAAGTTGGCGCTGTTGAGAGTTGAGGTGTTTATGAAGTTTGCAAGGATGAAGAACACATGAATCGCAGTTCCTGTTGAACGACCATCAGGCTATCAAAACAAAAAATCTTATGAATCCTACCGATAAACTGCATGCTAATTCCAATTGACTCCGATCCTACAGTAGAGGGATCTCGTGGTGAAGGTGGGATACTATCTTCCAATTGACTGACGCCCTCGCTCCCGCTCGCTGTGTTGGGGCCAAAGTACGTCGCCGCAGTATATGTATTGTAGAACGCCAGGGACTTGTCGGGAGAAATACTACACTTATCATTGCACGTTTGGTCATTCCACGCGTTTGTTGGATAGTAAAGAACTTCGCGGCCTGTCACGGAGTCACCGCGCTGGTCATCGATTGTCCGATTAACGAAGGCGGCGGCCACTTTGGAAGGCCGCAAGTGAATCCTGATGAGAGCGAGGCCTAGCGCGCCCAGACGCATCAACTTCATGGCGAATGTCAAGGCAAAGAGGATTCAGGTAAAGGAAAGCAATGGTATCATTAGCTGGATCATGTTGGGACAGCCTTTGTCGGAAATTACCCCGGCGCCTGATAAGGCTTAGTACGCCGCTCGAGACTCCCAAGAGTAAAAGTGACAGCTGGCCATGGCGGCGCTCCCACTGGCCAGCGAGTATGGCGCGTCAGAGACCCAGTGCGTGAATCGTTGATCTATGTTATGTTGAGTGCTGCTACCGTCAGCGGGATATTCTTTACATTATAATTTCTGATGCTGTTTGAGTTGTCAATGAGTTGTTCCAAAATCAAATCGCAAAGGAACTCACATGATGATGCTGCCTGCAGGCCTACAAGCGCACAAGTCACGATACCAAAGCACTCTTGATCTCCATAGCCTCAACAACGTGCCATGTTGTAGGTGAGGAGATATCGGCGATACTCTAAGCGACACCAGCACAACATTTACGACAGTGGGAAACAAGTGGACGCAATGAAACATACAAGTCGGTCCGGATCCGCGTCGAATGGTGCCCAGCTCGTATATTCAGTGGTTAAAAGTCTGTCTTTCTCATGCTGGAGAAGGTCCTGTAGAGTGGTGAGGCCTGGAGGACCTAGTGCTGCCCGCAGTGTCATTGTCTGACAGACGATGGTGGCGAAAAAGAAATGTATGCAGTATTACTAATAACACCAAAAGCTATATCAACACATCTCTCAAATTCCTCGTCCTCCTCTCCGTGGGCGTATACCTCGGCGGAGGATCATCCGACAATCCCTCCGCCCACGGCGACCTCCTATGCTCCTTCAACAACCTAATCTACTCCTTCATCGACCGAATCTCTCCCTTCATATCCGATACCGACATGTCCACCTCCTCCGTAACCTCCGCCTCCCCCGTTTTCCTAGTCAGCGTCCGCTGTTTTCTCAATGACAACCGCCCATGGCCCGCTTTCTCAGGCCTCATATCCGACCTTCATTTCTTGTTGGACCGTTCTTAGTCGGTTATCAAGCTCTGCTTGTCGTGCACGACGGTTTTCTTCTTGCGTTTGCACGCCGGAATTTTGGCTCGGTTGGGGAAGAGAGGGGTGTTGGCTGTCACCAGCTACGGAGGAAAAAGGAAATAGAGATGGTAATGGTGTGGATTTTGATGGGTATAGGACTACCTGTCGTGAAGGAAGGGTCTGGTAGGTGTTCCGCATGTAGGATTTGTGAGCAGGGTCATGGTTGGAAATGGTCGAATGATCATCCCGCAAGCCACCATGAGCGTTTTCTGAGTTAGCCATAAGGACTATCGAGGCCGTCGGCTGGACTGGGAGTCGGGTATAGGAAGATCTAGATGCTGATGGTGAAGTGTCAATTGCACTGTTGAACTGTTTTATCGGAGGAGGGTTTCCTCCGTTCCCCGAATTCTTCCAAGGAGCTCCACTGTTTCGCCGACGATACCAACAGAGAAGGGGGGCGACGATAGCGACCACCGACAACAGCCCCAATCGAGGACCATGAGTAGTGCTCGTAGTTGCAGGCTGCCCCGCCGTTATACTTTGCACTGCGACCCTTGTCATTACCGATGGTTTCTGAGGGTAAGTGGTAGCGATGGGGTTGATGAAATTGGTGGGTATCATCCTGACTATGCCGAGGAACGTGATAGTCAGAAAGCGAGAGCGGTAAATGCGGTCTGCCACTAACGTGTAAATAGCATAGTAAAAATTAACGTATGTGTTGGTGGAACCGGTGGTGGTGATATCCGGTCTGTGATCCCGGTTCGAAAGATTGGTTCGCGAAAATACCAACGAATCGTATTGGAGGGCGGTCGTCGAAATATTAGATATATGGAAGGGCACAGGCAGCCTGCCATCGACTGAGAAGTTGGCCCGAGTGACTGTCGTAATACCATCGCCCTGGTTGTTCGCGAGGGTGAAAATCACGTAGATCGCGGTTCTTAACGGACGTTACACCATCAGAATCCAAAAGACTCGAGATATGAAAGTGGAAAAAGACCAACCGCTAAGATAAAGAGGTTTCTGAAACATTGGAAAGAGGGGGGGGGGTCTTTAAGTAAGTCCATCACTAGATGGCTCACCGAGGTAATAGAGGCGGGAGTTTTGTCTTAGTGTTCACCTAGAAGACGACGACAAACTTCGCAGCAAACATCAGCCCGACCATGATGCTGCCAAACTTCGAATCATGATTCGTCATGGATGGTGATCATCTGAGAGTCGGAACGTTACGTTAGTAGTGATCAAGAAGATAATGACGGAATCTCACACCAGCAACGCTTGCCTGCCCTCGCCGCTCATTTCCTCATCCACGACTCCTCCTTCACGTCTCATTCTTAATCCCTGATCAATCTGCAGTTTGTCCATTGGGTACATGAGGTTCTAAGAACAAAAGGTTCAACGGACATTCATGACACTCGTGAATGGACTTACGCAGAACCTAGAGGTACCGCCGAACCACTGAGCTCGCCCTCGGAATACGTTCTGGCAAAGGCTCTTGCGCAAGGAGTGGGAAACACCCAGAGGGACCAACCGGCACTAGTGGTTCATTTCGTACCTTAAAAAGGTTTTTAGCACTGAGTACTGAGTGGTGACTTGAAAGGAAGCAAAAATCAAACGTCCCAACTCACCTTGGTCAAGCCTTGATATTGCACTGGCGTTGATATGCTTCTCCCTGACAAAGATGGCGTACCCGGAGAGAAACACCCCGCAGTTTCTACCCAAAGGGCAGAAATAAGTACACAAAGACTTGGGTGGGCGAACGTGTCTCCGTTAACCCTGGGTGGTCTAGATAAAGATGGAAAGGTATCCACGCTCGCTACAGTTGGAGGAGTCGAGCGCAGGTCCTGGGGATCGGTGTCATTGAGACAGCAGACTCCGAGGGGGGCTGGGATCATTGAAGAGGAGATGCATATGTCGTTGCCTGAAATAAGGAGGTAATTTGGTCACTGAACTTTGAAGGAGCAAATATGCGTCTTGAGGGAGCAGCAGCAGTCGGTGTGGGCCCTGGCATTGTCGGACGATCCTCCGCCTGTATATGGAGGTGGAGGTGCAGATTTCAAGGGACTATGTTATGCTGTATGGCCCTTAGCTGATTATCGATCGGAGGTCTTGTCGTGCACAACGGACCTCCTCCCGGGAGATGGCACCTAGTTCCCACGGTTTCTTCATCGCATTTCCTCATCGTCATCGCCTGTCTGGCTCGCTTTGAGATGCATCACCTGTGGAAATAGCTTTCAAATACAACTGTTTTAAAAAAAATCTATCAATGCAACCTTGATTGTAACGGTTGTTTTGGTTTAAAGTACGCCCATCTGCGTTCTTTGGCTGTGTCTTCCTTCTTACAAACAAACCGGCAGATGTTGTTCACGTCCTTGCATCAGGAAGCTGTTACCCTTTCTAGCCAACAGGCGATGTTTTGCCCTCCGCGACTCCCGGTGCTGTACCTTCAAGAATTGCTATTTTTGCAAGATCACAAGAGAATGCATCTCCAGCCGTGTGCAGACTAGCCTCCGCGACTTGAAACTGTAGTTCTCCTGAGCACCGCTTGATGACCTGATATTTTAACAGAGGTGAAACAAACCCATTTCAACTATCCCTCCCATTTGAAGTATCTCTATGTTTTTCATACCTGCTCTTGTCGCTGCCATGGTTGGTTTCGTTTCTGCGAATCCCTTACAGGTCAGCCGTCACCGATTTTTTCTTCTTTTGACCCCCGTTCAACTATGGCAGACTGATGCAGTACCTGGAACTTGCGGAGATCCCAGGAGTGCTCTTCCTCTGCTCACGGCATACAGTGTGGCTGGGGGAGACCATTTCTACACAACCGACGTCGCAGAGCACCAACAGGCCGTTGCTAAACTTGGGTATTCCTACCAAGTTGGAACATCCGGATACATCTTCCCCTCTCAGCAGCCCCACACTGTCCCCTTGTACAGGATGTATGCTGGCTCGATTGTAGACCACTTTTATACCGTCAACGAGGTGGAGCGCGCGTACGCCATCCAGAGGGTTGGGTATACCGATGAAGGAATTGCTGGATATGTCTACGCTGACACTGCTTGCGGCGCCCTCCCTGTTTATCGCCTCTACAGTGACAACGTCACAGACCACTACTATACGACGTCTGCCGCCGAGAAGGATAACGCCATAAATAACTTGACATATCACTTAGAGGGAGTCAATGCGTTTTATATGCTCCCCTTCTAACAAAAATAGGCGTATCAGTCGCAAGGTTCTGGGATCTGAACCCGGCACGTAAGGTCGGATTATTACTATTTTCAGCCAATGTCAATGGACTAATTAGCCAGGTAATTAGGCACCATGTCCTAGACATCATCACCGTCCTTTCCTCGAGATGATACACAAACGTCGCAAACCCATTTTCTGGGTGGCTGGCGGAGTTCCACACAGTCTACATGGAACTAGAATATATATCAGATAGACTCTTTCCAAAAATTAATCAAGTACTTACCCATCATATCTCACAGCCACCCTGTTTACACTCCGGCACCGTACCCCGGATCTGCAATCTCACCGCAAGGGCACACTTCGAGCACTGCAACAATCCGTGTACGGTGTTCGTGATGTCTCCTCTCCTGCTGTTTCACTTAGCTGTGCTGCGAGTTCAGCCACTACCGGCCCAGATGAAGGTTGGGTTGCCAATCGTGAGTTCTCAGCGTTCTCTCGATGGCTTCTGGGCATATATTTTAGGATGTAGATACCTCACAATGCATTCTCTGAATTGCCCGACCATGGAGGAAAACTTTTAAAGGTACATTAATTGAAAGTTCTCTTTTTTTTCGCAGTCTTTCGCCAGTGGTCGACCAGAAGTCCGGGATTCTGATCCCGGACCCTTCATCAATCGTATCTTGTAGCTTTACATTTCAGAAATGTACCGCGCATTTCATAACCATCTATGATTTCGTTGAATGTCATATGTAGCCAGGCTCTAGACCATTTCAAGGATGACGCGACGCGTTGATATTTCTTTCGGCCCCAATAGTCCTCCCCAGCGATGGAATTTCAAGTGGGTCTTTAAGTGAGTCGATATATTCCTATTGAAGTCCTTGTACTGCATGATATGCACTGCTGTGCTTGCTGAAACGCTCTGGAGTCTAAGAATATCAAGATTAAAACTATTTTTAAATTGTGCACACGAGCGCTATCTCCAAACCTAGAGGGTGATTCATTGATTCAACAGCCATCTAATACAGTACGTCGTTTCGAATCCCATATGTGATCACATCTGAGCTAAATTTCAGACAGGATCCTTAGAAAGTCAACGACTTGGAAACCTTTCTCAATTTAAACATTTGCCGCATAGAACATTGTCGAGAAGATCTTCCAAAAAAAATATCAGCTATGAGGACGCACGTCGCTCCGGTATTATCCTTGAATCCCGTACCCTCGTCTCCATGGGCGTGTACCCCGGCGGAGGGTTGTCTGACAATCCTAGGGCCCACGTCGACCTCTGTTGATCCCTCAAGAGCTGGATTTGCTCCCTCATCAACTGAATCTCCATTCTTATATCAGATGCCGACAAGTCCGCTCCTTCCACTGGAGTGGCCCTCGATGTTCGCTGTTCCCCCAATGCTGTAACCTGCGCCATCTCCTGCTGCACCATCCTCAATCGGTTATCAAGCTCTTCTTGTCGTTCACGCCGGACCTCATCTTGCGTCAACTCTCGCGTATTTGGGTGAGAGAGCGGATGATTCTGTTGGCCACTCCATGGCATGCCACCGGGTGCACTGTCAGGGTTGTTCAAGTTGCCTAGCAATGTGCGTGATTTATTCTGCCGCGAGGTCCCTACGCCTCCTTGATTCGGAGCAGAGTTATAGACTGTCTGGTTCGCCAAATGGGGCATTAGTCTCGATGCTTTTGAATGGACTGGAGGTTGGGTATATGCCGCCTGTCTGAGAACTGCCTCTATCGAAGGGTTTTCTCCGATGCTGAACTCCGTAATCAGAGGCGTGGTCCTCTGTGCATCACGACCTCTACAACGATGCCAGCACAACAGAACGAAAACGAAAACGACAAATATCACAATACCACCTGCTATACCGCCGACTATAGCTCCTACTGGAGTCCTCGTATGAGTTCCTGTCGCTGTATGACCCGTTGTAGTTTGTTGCACTATATTGCTGGTTGATGACGTCTGAGATTTAGATGTTATCGTCGACGATGATGCCAAAACGGAGCCGTTATCACGGCTAGACGAAAAAAAAAGGACAGAATGGCGGTGAGAGTGAAGCGGTATTGAAACTAGGGTACTCACGTGTACATTGCGTAGTCAAAGTTAACAGACACAGTCTTGCTACCCATAGTTGTAATGTTTAGGATGTGCGGATTATTTGGAAGGTTAGTTTGAGAAAAAACCAACACTTGGTATTGAAAAACGCTGGTCGACAGATCACGCTCATGCGTGTATAATACAGGGTTTTCGGCATCGACTGTGAAGTTGGCGCTTGTCGGACTTATAGGACCAGCCGGTCCCTGCCAGTTTGCGAGAGTAAAATATACATAAATCGCAGTTCCTGTCAAATAAAGATCAGGATCCGACGTGGTAAGTCATCTAAAGCGGGGTTAAATAAGAAAGGGCCCACCAGTAAACTGTATGCTGATTCCCATTGGTCCCGTAGCAGGATTATATGTTGCCGCAGAATACGTCCCATCGTAAACCTGGGTGACATCGAGCTGGATATCGCACCCAACGCAGTTTTGGTTGGCCCACGAACTTGTGTTAGGCCAATAGACGGGTACGAAGCCTGTCGACGAGTCCCCATATTGGTCATCAATTGTCTGGTTGACGGGATCGGGCGCGACGCATGGACTCCAGAGACAGAGGGTTATACCAAGAGCATAGAGAAATGTCCTGGACCCAGTCAACTTCATTTATGAAAGTGGAAGTGAAGACGAGACAAAGCGAGGTATGGTATAGTCTCGTTCCCGACGTTAAAGGGCAGGATCAAGCGCTTTGCAGGAGGGGAGATAAGATCCCATCAGCGGACTTTAAAGTCGGAGGCAAAAAAATGAGAAAATTCACGCGCAAGATCCTGCCCTATAACGTCTGGTGCATTTTGATAGGAAAGGGTAGGCTCGAGTGACAGTGTCACTGCGGGCACTGGCCTATTTATTCAGTGAATAAACTCTGAATATACCGAGAATAAATTTAAAATATCTTCAAACATAAATTCACTGATTAT
>KN838612.1:109171-137086 GCA_000827195.1 Laccaria amethystina LaAM-08-1 | reverse complement strand
TTAGTCAGTTTGTAGGCTAGAGGAGTGGCAGACTGGGACAATACGACACAACTTACCACGTATCCACGTCGTTGGAGGCATCTCCCACCGTTCCAACACTCTTTCTGAAACAATTAGGTCGTCAAAACAATAGTTTCAAAGATATACAGATCTGTATGTTACCAAGTATCTTATCAAGCTGACAGACTGAGGAAATAGGGCCTACATAGGAGGGCAATGTGATCGTCCCGTCTTTCATGATTGCACTGGGACCAAACATTGCATGTGTGAGGTCATGCTCATAAATTCGGGTATGCCAGTTGTGCAATTCATGCTCAGGCATGTATTGTGCTGGTTCACCTTGCTTCATCACTGTGTTTGTCCTGCCATGACTCTGGTAACAAAGCAGCGTCATACTCCATTTTCCCACTACTTTGCCTCCTCCATAGTTACCCACAATCCATCCTACAATATGTATACCAATTTCAATCCAACATCATTTTTAGCCAAGGAAATTACTTACCTGGACGTACATCGTCAAATGCGTCTTCGGCCGGATTTTTTCCCTCCCTTTGCGCCCAGTCCTATCCTCAATCGCCCAGATGGCAGGAGCACGCGACTCGGGCGGCTGGGCATGTGAGGCCAGAGAAATTGCGGAAAAGTTTTGCAAGAGTCGAACAAGGAAAAACGAAGCTTCATGATATGCAAACTAAATTGAAATGGTGATCAGACGACATGTAAATGAAAAAACGGGTTTAAAAAATCGTTACCTGTTGGCCCAAACAAATCCGAGGGCCTGCATTGAACGGTAGGAAAATAAAAGGATTAGGTGTGAGGTATTTGTGAAGTCGTTCGTCGAGGAATCTGTCTGGATCAAATTCAAGAGCTAACGGGGGGGTTCTTGTTAGTAATTAAAAAACAAATTCGTCTGGTGTAGAAATCACCATCTGGACCCCAGAGATCTGTGCGTCGGTGCATCAAGAAGACTGTGTATAGTGACCTAGAAAAGTCAATGAGAAGGTCAAATTTTAATAGCATCCTAAATGATGTACCTTGTGTTCGCAGGAATATACCAAGGTTTTCCTCCGGGGACCTTAGATGGCCATGTTGTGGCCCGATTCGACATCCTTGGATGTTGTCAAATAAGCCAAAAACATAATCTTACTTGAGTAAGTCGTACCTGATATTAAAAGGACTGGACAGCGAGTCAAGAATCAGATAATCGGTAAGTATAACACAAGGTATTGAACATACACCACCGGATAAAGACGGAGTGTTTCTACAATCAATCAAAAACGAGAATGCCCACGAAGTAGAAGACGCCTTACCATTGATAACAGCCCTCAAAAACTTCATCTCCTTAAAATCATCATGCGTGGGCCTCCGTTGAGGACCCACCTTTTGAAGGATTTCCTCCCGTAAGCGTTGTAATATTTTCGGATGTTCCGCGAGCATATAAACCGTGAAAGTTAGGGTGCTTGCAGTCTTTTACGTGAACGGATGGGATGAAAACTCCCCGGTATAAACACAAATTGAAACTCACCGTGTCCCGACCAGCAACCAACAACGACATTATTTCGTCCCTCAATATAATCGGATCTGCAAAAAAAAAAAACGTTGAAGGGTGAGCGCGCGACAAACTATAAACTGATAGACGGACCTTCAGTCGAATTGACCAAATTTTCCAATAATGTCTCGTCATCCCGATCCAGACTTGGACTAAGCATCTCCTCCTTCTTCCTGCTTATCGCCGCAGCGACGATGGGGTCGATAAAATCATGAACTACTTTCATGGGTTTCTTCATCTTATCGTGCCAAAATTCAAAGAGAGGCCAATGAGACATAAACCGCGACCTGAAAGCGGTAATCATCTGAGCCTCCTGGAACGCCTGGACGAAGCGTGTTGCGGGATGGGCATCCGAATCAGAGGTTGAAGTAATGGAATGGTAATACGGATATGGAAGTCCGCCAGCGAGGGAGTGGACGTCGTTCCCGAAGAGGAACTCAGTTGCGGAGTCGAGCGTGAATCGGGAGATTAAATCCTAAGTAAGCATGTTGGAACAAAAGCCAACAAAAATGAAAGGTTGATACAGACCTGGAAATCAACCGCATGTCCTTCCCGCAGCCTGGTCTTGAGCTGGCCGAGAGCATCATCAGCATGTCGATCGAAATTGTCAAAGTGGCTGATGCGGTCTTTACTGAAAAAGGGACGAGTCATGGTTCGATGAAATCTAACATGCAAGCTCGTCAGAAAATGCTGTTGGTCTAATCACAGGCGAGGAACATACTTCCATAACTCGCCTTTTGAACAATTAGTATCAAATCGAGGAGGAAGAGGAGCGGCTGACCGTCTACTGCAAAAACGCCTGTTCCTAAAAGGGGATTTAACATCAGGCGTGTCTCAGGTCCTGTATTGACAATAAAAATGGATGTCGAACTGCAAGAAAGATATAAAAACCTTTCTCAAATTCTTCGAATTGCGTCGCGAGCATGGCCTGAAAATGTCTAAAAAAAGATATTCATCTGTACATGAGATGGACACACCTTGATACACTCTGGCTCCGCAGTAACAACCTAAACCAAAATTAAACGCGTGCGCAAAGAATCGTGGTAAGCTTTATACCCTATACTCGAACAATATCTTCGTCATAAACGTGTACCCTCCAAATTTTTCACACAGCTCCTCCAACCCATCAACTTCGCCTCACAATCAGTCCTCCTTGTATTTTAAAAATACACAAATCCGACGGCGCACCTGGGTAACCAGTTTTAAAACTAGTCACAGCCCTGTACAAGCTCCTCGCGCCTCCAGGGAACGGATCGGGAGAAATAGGGGGTAAGACGGCGCCCTTCGCAGAAGCGTCCCAGCGAATTATCAAGTCCTTCCACAAGACGGTGAGAGTCAGCCCTACGGGGAGGCTCAGCAACAAGACAGACGAAAGAGCCCAGCCAGAGAGTTCAATTGAGAGACGTGTTTTGCCTAGGTAGACCAGTGCGTAGGCTAGAATGGGTGGTGTGAGGATGCGTGGAAGTCTTTGCACAAGATACGCGATTCCTGGAGGGACGTTCATGGTGAAGCTGAAGGCTGAAGTGCCCAAGTTTAGCTTGGAGGTGAGTAAACCTCGAGTGAGACTTGGATTGAAAGTAATAAAGGCAACAGAAGCTTGGCAGCCAATCTCTCAGCCCCTTTATGCATGATCTTGATTGTCCAGAATAAGGCTTTTTAAGAAGGCATGTGGTCACTATGTCCGTTTAGGAGCACTTAGCCGGGAAATCCGAAATGCATGTCGTAAACATGGTTTGTCTGCCCACCGAGATCACCGACAACAACGAACCCTCTCTTTGACTGCGTCATGGATACAACAGAAATAGAATTTTCATAACACAAAGGTACAACAATAAGGTCCCATTCTACTTTTTTCATTTTCCCTGCTCAAAACTCTACAGACGGTCAACGTTACCAAGGTCCTGGCATGCAACCTTGATACGTTCGGAGAGTGTCTTTTCGCCCTCTCGCACCCATACACGTGGGTCGTAGAACTATCGCGGTCATGTCAGCATAGCAACAGATGGAAAAGCCATCCTCAGTTACCTTCTTGTTCGGCTTGTCAGCACCTTCTGGGTTTCCGACTTGGCTGGCAAGGTAATCCTTCTTCTTCAATACAAAGTCCTGAAAGGGGAATGAGATCAAAGTTACTCAATGACGATCACAGACATACGCGAATACCAGTAAGATAAGCGAACTGCGTATCAGTATCAACGTTCATCTTGACAACACCGTGTCCCACAGCGGTGGAGATCTCGTCTTTCGATGAGCCGGAACCACCGTGGAAGACGAGGTACCTGGGATACGGTAAGGCCTTTGTTCAAAATTAAACCTAACAGGACTCACAGAGGCTTATCGGACTTGCCCTCCTTCTCCTCCACGTATTTCTGGTGTTTTCCAAGAAGGTCGGGAAGCAGTTTAACGTTACCAGGCTTGTAAACGCCGTGCACGTTTCCGAACGCAGCAGCGATGCTGAAATTGGGTCCGATCTTGCTCAAGGTGGTGTACACATCGTAGACATCTTCGGGCTGCGTGTACAGACTAGCGTTGTCGGCACCGGTGTTGTCGACACCATCCTCCTCGCCACCAGTGATTCCGATCTCCATCTCGAGCCAGAGACCGATCGGCGCCATGCGTTTGAAGTACTTGGCACATATTTCGATGTTCTTCTCTTTGGGGTCCTCTGAGAGATCGAGCATGTGGGAGGAGAACAGGGGTTCTTGGTGTTGCTTGAAGTAAGCCTCGTCAGCTTCGAGCATGCCGTCAAACCAGGGCAAAAGTTTCTCGGCACAGTGGTCGCTGTGCATGACGACGGGGCTACAGAGGAAGATGGTTGAAAATCAGTGGGTTTGGAAATATCTCCCTGACGTACACGCCATAAGCCCTAGACACCAGTCTAACGTGTTGAGCAGCAGTGATAGCGCCAATGATGGATGCCTGTTGCTTGTCGTTCGCCAGGCCTTTTCCAGCGAAGTATGCAGATCCTCCTTGAGAGACTTGAAGGATGATTGGAGACTTGATGTCTCTACGAGAATATGAGACAACAAGTCTCATGAAAACCGGAAAGCGCACCTCGCTGCCTCAAGAGCAGCATTGGCTGTAGACGTCGAGGTTACGTTCTGCACTCCAATTAGCTGGAATCGGTGAAAATAGAGGGGGATGACGCACAATGGCCTGGTTAAATTCGGTCCTTCAGATGTACATTCGGAACCCTATCCAAAACTTACCGGAATAGCAAACTGTAGACAGGTTTCAGTACCAAACACCAGGATATCAAAGAGAAGGAAAACGCACCTTGTGTTCTTTAGCATAATCGAATAATTTACGGACGTTATCGCCCGTTAATACACCAGCCTTGTTCCAATCGTCAAAGTTGGTCCAATCCGACGTCCATCTCTGAACTCACCGGAACAATGTCGAGAACGCCCATGTATAAAGAAGGAAGTGGTGGTGATAGTGGTTTGAGTTTTTTAAAGGTAGCTATGCGGGGATGCAGTTTATATAAACATTATCGATGGTCAGGTGCTTGGCGTCGGAGGGCCACCCCGATCGTCAAGATCCGTCGTGATCCTAAGCAGTGCATATGAGCTACGTATCCATGAGGCCTTCTAGGCTCTAGCCGCCGACATGACCATGAATTGCAAGACGACCTTCACAATGGTGGGGGAAAGATTTGTACCCAGACAATCATCCGCAAAAAAGTCTGTCGGGTACTTCCCTCACGGTAGAGAAATTAACGGGGCCTCACCAGCCTCAATGATCGAAGCTTCCCCTGCTGCATAGCGAGTGAAATAATGGGGCTTCGCGGCCGAATCTCATGGTCAAGCGTCTCTTGCCGTCAAGGGGGTGGCTTATGAGCGGTGGCGTAATGGTGGCGTTCGGAGCCGCAAGAAAATAATCAGCAAGCCTCGGAACAGATCGCTGGTGTTTGCAAAGGTTGGCAGTGACAAGGATCCAAAATAGCCCAAATGAACGACGACCGTTGAAATAGCGTGTTGTGTAGTTGGTACCAGCTCAGCCTGCCAGCAAGGAAGAGTTTGAACTCCAGGTCATAATCAGCATGATGAAGGCAGGGTAGTAATGTTATACACGAAAACTCAACCTCTAAGCCTCCTCTCTGCGTTTTTTCCTGCCACCACCACCAAAGCCATCATCATCATCATCATCCGTTTCGTCATCCTCTTCCGCACCCGCTTTCAACCCCTTCATCTTCCTCGTCTGCAACTTACCCAGATCCTGCTTCCCAACATGCACCCGACCTCTCAAATCGCCCATCTCATCCACCTCCATGTTCTTCCTCTTCTTACCCAGCCCCTTCTCCACATCCATCTTCTTCAACTTCGGCCTCTTCAGCGCCTGCTTCAACATCTCCGGATCAGCTTGCTCGTGCCGGCGGAGGACGAGGTCGAGGGAAGGGCCCATGGGTACCACCTCGACGCGAGGTATCCGGGTCCCCGAAGCGAGAAGTTTGGTAGTGTACGTCCGGATGTGGACTTTGGGCAGTATAGAAACGTCTTCTGGCGTAGGGTGCTGGTTTGGGTACATGTTGACGGTCGCATTGTTCAATGCGGCGGGTGTAGGCGCGCAGGTGACGCTTATGACGTGTTCCAGCCCAGGTAGACATATGGAATCCACAATCTCTCCGTTAAAAAAGTCCAAGAGCATGGATTTAAGCTGGATGAACCGTGGGTGGGTATCGAACAGCTCCGAAGCAAAATGCATCAACGGCTTGTGGCCTGGAGTCGATTTTTGTGTCTTGAGCAACTTCGATTAGATGGTGCGAGGCTATGGAAGAAACGAGAGACACACCTTGAACTCCGCCATGCCAACCCACTTCTCCACACCAACCTCCAACATATCCAGGACTCGTCCATCGAACATCCGCACAAACGTTAGTCCATCAGGGCGTTTTTTCGTCGTCTGTCCAATAACAAAGAGAGAAGCATCATTTTTGGAGGCCCAGAACTCTAATGAGGCCGTTGAGGTGGACGCAGAATCAAAAGGGTGAATCTGGTTCTTTTTGTTGAACGCGATCGCGTCAGGTCGTTTGAGGGCCATCTACCGGTTTTATTAGAACTTTTAGATGTTAAAGATAACACTCCACGCACTAATTCACGCATCACGGCGTTCAACGTCTCTCCCGTATGTGAGCCCTTCACGAAGATGGCTGTTCTCGCATCTTCGATTTCTTTTGGCAAACGAGCATCCAACACTCGTTTCGACCGCGCATTCTTTGGTTTTCTACAACAAAAGATTAGAATTGGGAGTTCAAGGAAGTTCAATACTTACATTGTTCGTAGCATTGCGAACGGTCGTTGAACTAGGAAGTCGAGGATTTGGAAAATGCTGCAATGGATTACGTAACATTGTCCAAATGGACTGACAGCTTTTTGCTACCAGGCTTACAAGGAATCACTCTGATTTCTACGCCCTCCCAACATATTTCAAACTCATGTCCAACTTGTCAGGCAAGGTGCTCAACTGGGCGCCTCGGGGAAAGCGTCAGGAATGATAATGTGGCAGGAAACCGAGATGAGGCGACCAGTCGGGCATCTGGAATGACAGGAATTGATTAGGAGTAAAGAGATTCTCAAAGACACTACGGCCAAACGTCGTTAAGTGATCCGCAAACATTCCTCAGATTGATAATGAAAAGAGAATATTAAGTTACAGTAATATGTCCCTAAGCAACAAATGCCTTGCCCTTCTCGATGTTCTTCTTGAGTTCCGGCAGGCAAGCGTCGAGAAGAGCCTGCTCATCAGCGCTGATGGTACCAATAGGGTGAATCTTCTCAACACCGTTAACCTACAACGATGTTCGTCAATCATAATGGTCGATGGCCTCAAGGGAAGACTTACACCAAGCTCAACGGGGGACGAGAAGAAATCAATGCCTTGGTCGGCGTAGAGAGGGTTCTTGACAAAGGTAGGTGCGATGACGCCCTTCTCGCCACTCAAGCCGCGCAGCAGGTGATTGGTGAAGTTAGCGCCGGCGTAAGCCATCGAGAGGGTAGCGCTTCCAGCACCATCCTTCGCCTTCACGACTTCATCACCGCCGAATTGAATGCGATGCACAAGTTTCTTCCACGACTCGCCGGTGACCTGCTTTCCCCACTCAGTTTGTGAGAGGAGGGGGACAATGGTGGGGCCGCTGTGACCACCAACGACAGTGACGCCGGTGTTCTTAGGCGAGGTACCGACGGCCTCGGACAGGAAGCGCCTGGCGCGTACGACATCGAGAGTTGTGACACCGAAGACGCGGCGGGGGTCAAAAACACCAGCCTTTTCGAGGGTGCCAGCGACGATGGGAACGGTAGAGTTGACGGGGTTAGAGATGACAAGAATGTGGGCTTCTGGCGAAATGCGGGCAACGGCTGCGGCGAGGTCTCGGACGATGGAGGCATTTGTCTAGTGACGCGTCAAATTTTGAACCCTCTGTAATACATGAACAGAAACTTACGTTGAAAAGGTCATCACGGCTCATCTAAAGAGCAAATTTAGCCGAGAGGATTGAAATACGAGAGAAGGAAACTTACACCAGGCTGTACGATGTCATAAGTCGTGAGCAGAGTGTCAAGAACGGGAAAAGAGAAACACAAACCTTCCTTGGAACACCAGCAGGGATAACAACAACCTTGACACCCTCAAGAGCCTGGTCGAGCTGATCAGCAGCGTAGCCAGTTACCTACACGTCACAAAATTGATTAACGAGGTCAGACTGGCCATCGAATGTAATGCTCACCTCGCTGCCAGTGTCTACGTGGCTGACATCGGCGGCAACACCAGGTGCACCACGAATATCGTACAAGCTCAACGATGTGACAAGAGGATCACTTTTGAGAAGAAGAGACAGAGGTTGGCCAATTCCTCCGCCAGCTCCGAGCACTGCGACCTTGTGAAGGCGCGCAGCGGAGGAAGAGAAGAGACGTGAAGAGGGGGCGGCCAGGGAACGAGCTGCAGCACGGGTAAACATGGTAATCCGGATGGTGGTTGTGGTGGAAGTTGTAAAAAAGAAAATTGGGGAATGCCGTGTTCGGGATTTTGTCCGATGATCGTTGCGGACTCTCACGGATGATGTCCCCCTTGCCGCCACTGGATTTTGAACTGGAATAAAATTGACAACGGTGAAAAGATTGTTAGGAGTCTTCAAGGTTCACAATTTTATACTACATTTCAGCATGAAGAGCTGCTATTTTTCAAGGTTTCCAGTGACCCCCGGGGCCCCAACCAAGGCTGCTTGGTGCCCGAATTTTCGCGACTTTTTACACATGTTCGAGTTCTGTCCCGCTCATCCGTCTTATACCGTAGACGTCATTCCATTGTCCGTCGTTCACTTCCGACTCGACGAGTTGATCAAAAAGTTCAAGCGAGGTGACGAACCTGCAATACTTACTCCGTTGATCGGACTTCCGACCCTCAACCGAGGTTGATCAGAACCACCACGACTTCCCCCGCAAGTTTAGCGAATGGCGACGGATTTCTGGGTAAGCTCACACTAGTAAGGTTCACAAATACCTCTCTTTCCTCGCAGAACCCACTGATGTTGTCCAGCAAGCGCTGGATCGTGGATCGCGTGACGTTGAAACAATCAAGGGCAGAATTTGACATACACTATGTCGTCGACCCAGAGTATCTAGACTTTCTGGCGATTTACTTTGCAAACGGTAGGTTGAAAATCAGACCTATCTATCCACGATTTCGGATATAGGATAAATATGGGCGGTCAAGTGCGAGAGTCTTCTTTGCCTCTCACCTGAGCTTTGATGTCTGGATCGGAGCTGTGGCTTTCTCGTTCCCTGTTGCTCAACTTTCTGGATTGCTGTCTCCCTTGGCGTCATGCGGCTGGCGTAAATCTTTTCTTGAACTTTAGAGTAGGCAGCGGATCCTCCCTCTTTTATCTCCTTCCCCCAATCATGCATGCTTTAACTGACTTTCGCGAGAAAGTGATCACGAAACTGGGAAAGAAACTCCAACTGCGACAAAAAGTCATCGCAACGGCCACCGTATTCTTCCGGAGGTTCTACTTGAAAAATTCGTACTGCGAGACGGACCCGTTTATCGTCATTGCGGCATGCTGCTACGTCGCAGCCAAGGCAGAAGAGTCTCCTATACACATTAAGAATGTAATGACTGAATCCCGAACACTCTTCAGCCGTGCGTAATTTCAGCCGTTCTCCGTGGAGTAATCCTTATCGTAATCTTGACACACTTTTTAGAAGAAATTTACAACATCAAACATTTCCCCACTGATAACTCAAAGCTGGCGGAAATGGAGTTTTATCTCGTTGACGATCTTGAGTGCGACCTCATCGTATTCCACCCTTATCGAACATTGCTCACCCTCTGTCGAAAAGAAGAGGACGAGGGGTCTGCCGTGTCTGAAGATGGGGAAGCTGGAGAGGTGGGTACAGGCGTTGATGACGGACCCAGATATTGGGGATCAGGGGAAGGTCAATTAGAATTGGCTCCCGAAGCTTTACAAACCGCCTGGAAAGTTCTTTTATTTTTATTTTGCCGGTACTTTCATTAACCTCGCTTCCCTATAAAGGTCCATCATAAACGACACCTACAGATCCGAATTATGCCTTGTGCACCCTCCCCACCTCATTGCCATCGCCGCTATCTACCTCACTTTCATCCTCCACCCGCCTACCCGCCCCGAGCTTTCTTCCACCTCTGAACCAGATGCCGACCTCTCCCCAGAGCAAACGGCGCCCCAACCACGCCGTTCCTCGCGTCAAGCTCACAACGCCATTTCCGCAGGACAAACACCCCCAAAGAAACCACAAGACCCGATCACCTTCCTATCCCAACTGAATGTCTCCCTTCCCTTGATAGCCACCATCGCACAGGAGATCATCTCACTTTATACCCTTTGGGATCGTTACAAAGAGGACGCTACACCAGACGCTCCCAAGTTATCGCGAGACGTATCGCAATCCCCGATGGCTAGTAGTACAGCCACCAGTCCTACGAAACGTTTAGCGCCAAGCTCTAGTCGCAGTGGAAGCGCTAGCATGCGCGGTGGCAGTCACAGTGTCAGCGGGGCTGGGACTCCAGATGGGATTGATGTTGGGGTCGGGGATGAGACGTATATCACGCCCTCTTTTTTATCGGCTACTCTGCTGAGCATGAGGGAAGCGAGGCTCGCGGACTTGGCACACGCTGGTAGATCCGTGGCTGTTAACAAGGTTTTGGAGAGAATGCAGGCCGCGGGATAGGGGTAGGAATCTCATCCATTCCTTCCTTGGCCAAGGAAGGTTTATTTTTTATATGTGGATGGAGTTTCTATTGCTGGTGCTCGCGCGCGATGGAATAATACGGGAATAGGAAATAAGCAAGTGGAACCTCGACTCAATTGTTATGCCCAGCTCTTTCATGACACGACAGTAATTTCGATGGGGCGTATCATGGACCAATCATACTATCAAAGCTGAAGTTTTGTATGTTGGGATTTTTCAATACATAGGACTATATATAAAGTCTTGAAGACGTACATAGGGGCGCAGAATCTCGTCGCAGTGCTCTTATGATATCGATCTCGAAGCTCCAAGTTGCTCCGATTCAGAGTCCCGTCGTGTCTGGGCTATACAGTTTACGAATCATGTGCAGCTCCCGCGAAGCATATTGGATCCTATCAGATCGCGCCCTCCCAATTCCCTTCATTATCGGCACAAGTATTGTACGACCTGTATTTGCTTTTGACTGAAATATATAAGGCCAAGCGGCGCTGGTGTATCCGTGAGAATTTCTAAGGTCGTCCTGACCTCCTGCTGCCTCTAACGATCACTACAGAAATGTAAGTGTACGAAATCAACTCTTGATCGTACACTCAACTCCATCAGCCGCCGTATCATTTCTGGAGCTTGAATGCACGACGAAAAAACCCCACATGTATCGTCTCGCAGAATGCTGTCTGGCCCCACGTCGTCAAGGAAAACGGCTTCCATGTTTTTATCAACGCTCATTTTATTCTCATTTTGCTTCTTCGCCCTTTGGTACGATAGAGAATATCGTTTAGCCACAGAGATCGATATAGAGCAGAGGAAGGGTAGGACCGTCAATCCTAACAATTTCTCTTGGCATAGAGTAGGAGGATTGATGATCAATTCACTCCCACACTGACTGCTACATCCACAGTGTACACCAAGCAAAGAGCTTGTTTGGCACGACTGTTACGTGGCGCGCCAGTGCGCTCGCCTCATTGTGAGTTTCTCTATTTTCATTTTAACAGCTAACGCTAATATACTCGTTGAACGTAAGGTTCCACTAAATTATTCGGACCCCAACGGCGAAAAAGCCATCATCGCGCTTACTCGCAAGGCTTCTCTAATTCCCCGAAAGTCCCCGTTATATCGGGGTCCAGTACTATTCAATCCCGGCGGTCCAGGCGGGAGCGGAATCGACCTTGTGCTACAGTATGGTGATGCGCTTGGGGCTATCCTTGGGCCCCAGTTCGACGTTGTCGGATTTGATCCCCGAGGTTAATCGCCATTTCCGTCATCCTGTTCCCTGCCTAATTAATTTTTATAGGTGTTGGACGCTCAGTTCCACGTGTCTCTTATTTTAAGACTGAGGTAGAGCGGCAGCTCTGGGGGAATTTCGGTCTCCATGTCGTGAATGACTCTGTGGAGGGCATTTCGCGAACATGGGCCCGGTCTTTGGTTAAAAACAAACTTGCTGCTGAAAGTGATGATGGGTATTTGGTACACATCAATACTGACAATACCGCTAGAGATATGCTACGCATCGTTGAAGCTCATGGCAGGGATAAACTGCAATACTGGGGTTTTTCGTATGGCAGCGTGTTGGGAGCCACATTCGCCGCGCTATTTCCCGTGAGTCGTTTCATCAGCCATATCGTGGAAAAAAACTTCTCAGTTAGATATAGGACAAGGTCGAGCGTTTGGTGATCGATGGCGTCGTCGACGCTGAAAATTATTTTGATAGTATGCGTTTCAGCTGTGATATCTATCCACTTGACTGAGACTTGCTGCTAGCCCTGTGGTCCAATAACCTTATGGATACAGATAAAGCGATGCAATTTTTCTTCAAGACTTGCGCAGATGCTGGACCATTTGGATGCCCTTTCTACGCCCCCACCCCAGAAGACGTTCAACGAAACCTGACGAAACTTTATGACTCTGTCCGGGCCAACCCGATTCCTGTTCGTACGGAAACATCTTACGGACTCCTGGACTACAATCTCCTGCGTCTGTCTGTATTTGTTTCCCTTTATTCGCCTTACGCTGCATTCTTCCCACTTGCAAGAGGCTTATCTCAGCTTGCGGCTGGTGATGCAACCTTGCTCTTCCAAATGCTCCAACCACCACCCTTCGAATGCCCTTCTGAATCATCTGAGAACGCTTTCAATGTCATCCAAGATGCACAAAGTGCTATTCTCTGTAATGATGGAAGAGACATCCCAGGCGACCTTGATTCCTCGGAACGATATTTTAAGATGATCACTGAACGTTCACAATGGGGAGAATTATGGGCAAGCATCCGGTTTAATTGCATGTGTGTCTATTTTCTCTGCCTATATCGACCATACTGAGGAAATCTTTTCATAGAGGTTGGCCGAAGTTCCCCAAACATCACTTCCAAGGTTTGCAAAATTGAACTATTCAAGTAACGCAGGCTTTACGCGTTCTTAGGTCCTTTTGTTGGAAATACGAGCCATCCGATCCTTTTGGTCGGTAATACGGCTGGTATATGTATTCCATATGTATACCCGTATTGGGCTCAACGTCTTATTCCAGATCCCGTCACTCCTCTGTGGGCGTAAGAGCACCAAAGGATTTATTGTTTCTAAGTACTCATTTTCTTCAGTGCAAAGAAGATGTCACAGGGATTCCCCGGCTCAGTTGTTTTGACTCAGGACTCTGCCGGGGTGGGTGGCAGATCTACCGACTTCAGCGAAAAATTGACCAACATCCTTGCATCTAGCATGCTTCTATTAATGCCCCTTCCTTTTGCTCCCAATTCCTCATTAGGCGCTACTTTGTGACGGGTGCCCTTCCTAAGCCTGGGACGATCTGCTCCGTTTTTAAGTCACCGTTCCCAAATTCTCTTTACGTTCCCGAAGATCAAATGCCATTCGAGGACTTCGCGGTCGAGGATGAGCATTCTTTCATCGAGGCGATTGAAAACTTGAGCAATAACCTGAAGCTCCCGCTTCCGTTGTAGTATTTCTTTAGGTTACGGTGGTATCAGCGTCAATTGTAAGAGTAACATACAGATGTGTAAATAAATAGCATGATGATGAGTGAGAAAGCTCCTGAAACGAACACTATGGATCTACTCTCCATCGGGTGTCGATGTTACTTGTTTCATGCTGGGCTACCCGATTCCGTAGGGGAATGTTTTCCTTCCCCTCGCGTCCCAGTAGCCGTAAGGTATCGTGATCGTAATCAAGAAATGTGTCCATCTCTTCCCCAAGATTCCCTATTGTTCTTGCTACAAATGCTGAAATATCGCGGTTTGGGTCACTAATTCGTAAAGGCACTGCAGCTCCTTGTTGGCTGTCAGAGACGTAAGAAAGGGATCTCAAATTGAGCACCAGCCGAGAGATCATGGTCGCAGTGATCAATTGGCTGAAAGAAGCTCCGACAGCCTTCAAGTCAGATGGTCCAAGCTGCAATGAAATTCAATCAAGAATGGACGCGTCAGTATCAGAAAAGGTAGCACTGACGAAGAAAATGAGAGTGTTGAAAAGGTTCGCCATAAAAATCACGAGAAAGTACATCAGACCATCTCTCAAAAAAATATGAATTGTTCTGTGACCACAGCTGCATTAATAAATTACGTGGAATTCAAGGTGTAGCAGGACGCACGGTGTCCTTTTTGATTTCCTGATGAATGTCCGAGTTCGCCAAAGAGTGAGAAAAAAAATGCAACAGTCGGAAGCCAAGGGAGTCACCCAGACGGCGGCTTCAAAGAATAAAATGGTTCAGAGTAAATTCACATTCGAGTGCTATACGCTCACGGAATAGAGGATTGCTTCCGGTGAAAATACAACCTTTCGCAGAGTTGAATTTCTTTAAAAGAAGAAAAACTTCAATAAAACTGACCAACGAAGCCTGGAGGAAGTGGAACAGCTTTTTCGGGGTGCATTTCAGCAAAGATTCCTACATCTGTACAAGCCACTCACCAAAGCCGGTCGTCATACCAATGGATGACAGTGTCACTTGCACAACCCACAGAAACGAGAGGAACGCTAAGATGAGACGGCTACGACCGTACAGGGCATAAACCCGCAGCATCATGATCACTGGTGTACCATTAATCAGGATTGGTCCAAGCCCACTACATTGAACTGACTTTCACAGACTAGGAATACGAGTTAGGTTGACCCCTTTCTCTCGTAAAGATGACTTGCCTGCTACCAGCGCCACTGTAGACGTGCCTTCAAAAGCTACGAATCTATCGCACCTATAATGAAATGTCAGGCTTTCCTAGCGACATCGGATGTTGGGATCTGACGCCTACGCAGCATTACGATCAGCATCCATCCGATAGAGGGAGCAGTTACATACGTACTGATTTCTTCCATCTAGGATCCTGAAATGCTATAGGCGTATGCAGATATTAATAAAATAAAGCGGGGGCGGTGCGTTGGAAATCACCGTCAATGATAATGATGAACTGCAAAGGAGTGACATAGCGGTTGATGAGGAATAAAATTGTCGCTCCAGACCATTTCTGCTTCCAGATTCGTTCAACCTGCCGCACTCGATTTGTATACTCATTGTGTAAAATAAGAAGTATGCTCACCTCGTCGGGGAGTGTAAGGACTATAATTCAGTTAGCATTTATCCAAAGTTTCAAATGTAAATCCACAGACTGTGGTCATACACCAACATCACGAATGCAGCGACCTGAAAGTACTTCCCCGCTGTCCTTGATCCAAATTGTTATCATTAGGTGGTGAAAACCGGTTCATTGTACTCACAGATGAAGAGCAGCTGTCGCAAGCGCTTGTGCATCGGGTGGCGGGGAAGACATCGGGACCTCTCAGGGAAGTATCACACTCCTGATAACTTATATGCTTACAGCAGTGGTAGGTATCTGCCGCATGGACTTCATGAACCGCAAATCGCGCGGTTAACATTTGCTCCATCTGGCTGGCTCCAATGTAATCCATGACAGGCTTCCCACTCCAAAGGGATGCTAACACCGGATTGAGGCATTGACGCTCTTGAAACACGCTTCGTCGGATCCTTTGCCACACGTTTGAAAAATTACTATACTTACGGAACGTCGAAATCAGCGTGGTTTGGTTGTGATGTTGCAATTGTCTTCGGATGGATGGCGGAATGACAAACAGAAGTACTGTCTGTATGCCAGTTAAGTAGGTCTACGGGGTCTTCAATCTACCGGGCCCGTCGAAGAGGACACCGGAATTCCGACGAAAACAAATGTCTTTCATGATAGTCCAGCCGTAGTCAGCGGCGCTAGACTCTAGGTCCTGAGGAGAACTCATTATCAACGGGCCGAGTATGTAAGTGTATAAAGCTTGGATGGCTCGATCGATTTCAAATTCGTACCATTTTCCACCACCTCACTCTGCAATGATTCTGAATGAATAATCGTAGATAGATCCCCTCCGGAAGTCTGAGGCGTATCTTGTCGTGGGTGGGCATACCTCCAGCAGGGATAGGAGTCCGTTATCGAATGGCAGTGTTCGAAATGGCTTGACCACTCAACGTTGACAGAACGGTTATGGCATTACCCAGTTTGGGTCAGTCATGGGTACTATTGGAGTTCAAGTTGATTCCAAAACAGGCGGTAAAATCCATGGTCGAGGGAGTAGGGGCGATGGCCGTCGTGTAGACGAAAACTACTCCTCGACTTGAGGCAGAGCAAAGCATTCCTCCCTCGCTACGGCCCACCGAACACTTTACCAAACTTAACAACCAATGCGAGGTGTTTGGAAGGCAGGTGCAGTATAGAACAGGACATGCATTCACTGAGGAATCCCGGCGCCAATTCCTCCCCGGAGAAGACACCAGCTGCCAGTGCGGAGAACCACCCCAAACCCGCGAGCACATCATTAGGGTTGCACTCACGACCGTCGGACCATGAGCTGCCATTCCCAGAGCTGTGCTATCAGAATTTGTTATGTAAGGAGACAAGTGCATTTACATTCTCCGGGGAGAAATACGAGCCAAAAGCGACGCTTTCATTCTTCGATGAACCGGAACCACCAGACATAATTTCTGAGGACGAACAAGACTCAGACTCGGACTAGAAGGCAAAACCTAACACGCTCGCCCACTGACTGCAGCCACAACGCTGACACAGCCCGAGCACGCCAGCGTTCAGTTCCTCCCTAGCCTTACCTAGCATTTCGTGCACACGACACCGCCCGTTCTTGGGCACCTATACCCATGTGACTCCTTCTGTTCCATGCAGCTGTACAACACACGGACATTGTGGTATTTTACACCGAAGGGTGACAAGAGGGTCCGTGCGTCTTAGTTGCACGCTAATCTTGCTAGAATCCAAAAAAAGAAAAAGGGCAAAAATTGACCGCGATCTCCGAGTCCGAGAAACCCGGCGTTGAGATCTGAGATCTGAGAGTTGCAATTCTGTTCGGCTCCCTTTTAAGTTTTCATGCATGTTGACACTGGCCATCTCGGCGGCTCTCGCGATTCTTACTCGAGTTAGCTTTTGCTTGAGCAGCAAGGGGCCCTATCTCATCTTTTTTTGGGTGATCATCCTATGTACCATTCCTTTTCCAGGATTCTGTTATATAACTATTATTGGTGAGCTGGCTTTGAAGTTTGAAATTGACCGCGACATGCCAAATCAAAACCAACTAGTCAGCTGAACTTCGTCCTTTACTCATCCACGGAAGATAACTGACTGATATTTAGATCCCTATCCCAAACATGTGTGTGCTAAGCGACAAATGACAAATGCTGTTTTCCGTTCAACCTTATGCAGGTTTGGCACAGGACCATTGAGGAACCGTTTATATAACAGCTGCGATCTTTATGGAGCTTTCAATTCAGGTCTCAGATGGCGCCCATGGAGCAAACTGGCCAGTTGTCGGCTCTCGTGGATCTCATCGCAAATGCCACGAAGATAGTTGACGCTCATTATCAGAAATCCGTGAAGCCTTACGTCCCTTCCCTCGACGATCTGGGGTCGCACCCACTAGACGACGAAATATCTGATGCAGAGCTCCGCAATGCGATTCAGACTATCGAAGGCGCCTGCGCTCAACTGTCAGCTACCGTTGCACGCCCAAGTCATACCATAGTGAACGTATGTTCTGCCACCCTCCGCACAAAATTAATCTGATCGTTGTCCGAACAGAGGCTTATGGGTGTAAGTGCTAAGAGAATAACGTTTAACAATTTGTTGAAGTTAGCTGCAGGGTTTTGAGTCCGCATGTTTGAACGTCGCCATCACGTTCAAAATCGCCGACATTCTTCAGAAAAAACCTGCAGGCATGCACATCTCTGAAATTGGGAAGATATCCGGACTCGACGAACGGAAACTTGGAAGGATCTTGAGGTTATTGGCAACGAAGCATATTTTCCGAGAAAGTGAGTACAGTGTTTTATTACAACACACCATTAATTGAGTCCCCTTGCAGTTTCACGCGATGTCTTTGCAAATAATCGGTTGAGTTTGCAACTCTTATCTAGCAATCCCCTCTCAAGCCTGGGACTTCACTTGTAAGCAATTCATCTAATTTTGTGTTGGTTGGTTCACATAAACTTAACAGCACTGATGAATGCCAGAAGTCGGCAGTGTTGCTATCCGAAACTCTGGCTGACCCCGATTGGGGATTCTCGTATCAGCCACAACACACGCCTTTCAACAAATATAGCAAATACCCTGAACCACTATTCCAATACTATGAGGGGGTGAGTCGTACAACCCTTCCCTCCTCGTTTCCCATTTGTTCACAATGAGCAGACGACTCCAGAAGGCGCCAAGCTCGGTGCCCGCTTTGGGCTGGGGATGATTGGATGGGGCGCTGCGACGGAAGCGAGCGCTGTCGTACATGGTGAGATTCTATCTCGATGCATTTCGAGCGTGCACCAACATGTCGCTATTATTCTTCAGCTTTCCCGTGGGGAGAACTCGGTCACGGTGCCTCTGTTTGTGATGTGGGTGGGGGTATCGGACATGTGACAATGCAGCTTGCCAAAGCGCATCCTACACTCCAACTCAAGTTGCAAGACTTACCGGAGCGCATCCTACAAGCCAAGAACGAAGTTTGGCCAAAGGAATGCCCTGAGGCGATCCAGGAGAATAGAATAGAATTCGAGCCAATTGATTTCTTGAGTGAATCCCCGATCAAAGACTGTAACGTTTATTATGTAGGGTCCCATTTTTCTTACACGTTCTTCATCTCACGAGACGCAAACATCGCAGCTCAAGAACATTATGTATGTTTCATCTATCGAGGAATTCTGCGTCTGGCTCATTCTTCTTGTAGTCACGACTGGCCGGATGAAGCTTGCGTCAGGATCCTAACAGGCGTCCGCAAGGCAATGGCACCGTACAGCCGTGTCCTCGTCCGTAAGTTGAAGGGCTACGATCTTCAGATATACTAAATCTAATGTGATATATCTATCAGAGGAGTACATCTTGCAACACGCCAATCGCCTTCCCGACGATCAGTCCGAGTTTATCCAGGCACCACAACCGCTCTTGCCCAACTATGGCGTTGGCAGGGTTCGACAATATAATCTCGATATTGATATGATGACCATGTTGAACAGTGAAGAACGCCGCCTTGAAGATCTCATCCGACTTGGTGATGAGGCAGGCCTGAAATTTGAGAAGCTTTGGGACATTGGCGATATGGGGGTTGTGGAGTACCGTCTTTCCTAGTGAAAGGGGTTTCTATATCGAGCTGCCCACTGTTCCAGCGACGTGTTATCACCAAAAGCAAAGCTTATGTACTAGCACTCTGCGTCTAGGTGGTGCGATTCAATACACAATTCTCTTGTCTGTCTATGATACACAGCATTAGGTACGTATGGATACAATGTATAGGTTTGGAGTAGAGACCGCAGAATCAAACAGACAGATCAAAAGACCAGCTTGTGGTTTCAAACTTATTTTGTTCGCGTATGTGCAATATCGCACGGCACGTTAGTATTGAATACATGACCCGTTCCAATCTGAAAGGAAAAGGTCAGCACTCTGAAACAAGGAATTGTAGGAGAAAAATTACGTTGTGAACAGGTTCACATACTCGTACTGTGGTAAGCTATCAACCTGTTGCGAGCCTTAAAATAATAGTGTCTGACTCACTGGTAGACAGAGGATGATGACAATGTTGACGAGGGACAAGACTAACGGGATACTTTAGCATGTAGAAGTCTAATTGACTAGTATCACCTACCAAAAAGAAACAGGTAGTAGATAAGTCCTGTAATTTTGTCAGCGAAGGCAATGATGGTCAAGATTTATTCGAACCATCTCGGTAGACAACTTTCGAAAGTGTTTCCTTTCCCATACCCTTGACTGGAGTTTCTCAGCTGATCGAAGAGGGAAGTTGAGTGTAACAGCACTTACGCGTGGGGAAACCGCGAATACCCATAAGCAATAAGAGACCTGAAAATGGGCTTTAGATGATAATTTTCGGAGGAAAGACGTGTCGTGCCACCTGCATCGTAAACCATCATCGCGGCCCAGCAAGCAACCAAAACAGAATCGGCTTCTACATAAAAACACCCAAATGGAATTGCGTAATGCGGGGGTCGAATGACTGTTGTGATAACATCCACATGGGTCGACGGAGAGGTAAAAGATGACTTACACTCTACAGAACGGAGGAAGAAACCGAGGAAGACATACACTATGACCCAAACGACAAGAAAAAATATGGGCAATCCGATCGTGAGCCATCGAGCTTCCCCCCAGCATGCCCACGTTCTGATGGTGAGAAGTACTTTTAAGGCGCTCTCAATAATGAACCAAGGAGATGGGTGAGCGAACTCACTCTCAGCCACGCTGGCGCCGACAACAAACAGCCCTGAAACCGCAATCAGTCAGGGCAGCCAAACAGAATCGGGAGCACGCCCAACGTACAAGCGCTTGTTTGAAAAGTAATGCGGCAGGCTGTGTGTGATGTTCCATTGCGTGTTAAATCTTTGAGCTGACATCTTAGTGTTACAGTGGATGCAGCATTGGGGAAAACACTTACAAAATATCAACAAGACCATATCAATGAAAGGCATATACCTAACCAGAAGGAATAGCGCCTTGACGAGGTTCCAGCGTGATGACCAGATCAACAATAATTCGGAATCGAGTGTCAACATATAGTCATAAACCTACAGAGAAAAACCTCGAGTCAGGATAAGACTTTTGAAGCAAATAAAAGACACAAACGAGAAGCATAATTGAGGCTACTGTTAAGCCGTATTTCGAATATTAGTGGGATTGATTAAAGATCCAACGAGGAACGGACCTGTCATATACTTCACGTTTTGAGCATTTAATTTGGTTAAAAATAAAACAATCTTACATTGCTTAGGCGGCTGCTTTGCAGGATTACAACCACCTCCTCGAAGATTAGCTCCATTGTAACGGTGGAGAGTAGATGGGTATAATACTCGGTAACAGTGTTAGAATCGAGACTTCAAGTTATAGCTTTGCGACTCGACAGGGGCAGAGAATGTGAGATCTGGGGGGCGAGGCTATGAGGGACTACCGAGACGCCAGTGCTCATGTTGATGAAACCGTACCTACCTGCCATTATGCATAATTGTTCCGGCTTTATATCCGCCGGGACACGGGTAATTTGTTCCGAGTCGGAGCAGTAGTCAACGTTCAACCCCCTTACTCCGATCTCTGTCAGGTATGGGCGCAAGCCAGTCAAGGACGGAAAGTGACGAGAAAATATTTCAGAGCGAAATTCCCATTTCTGTGCGATTCCCTGTATCTACGTTAACCCCACACTCAATTCTCTCAAGCTCTCCCAAGAGGTCGTCAACCACCTTTCTGACCGACTTGACTCTCCAGAAACAACACCGGAACGCCAGTCGGTTCTCGATGCTCATATCCGTGGTCGTATCCAAGGCGAACTCGAACGTCTACGAAAAGACGAAGAGGACATTCGCCATGAAATTGAACAAGCTTTAGAAAAGGAAAACTTGGACAAGGAGCGGAGTGTGGCGGGTGAGGAATCAGAGGGTGGCGCAAGCTCTGGGGGACTAAGAAGCAGTACAGCGCTGCTCGGGGACTTGGAAGAAATGCGAAGCAAAATTGACAAGTACAACTCGCGAAGAGATTTCTCCACGTTTCCTGAGGTCAAAACGACTGGTGAGGCTGTCGTCGAATGCTATAGGTGCTTTTTCACCCGCTTCACCATCCCCTTGTCTGATGGTTCGTTTTTAGACAAAACAAGACCACCTCCCTCGACTGCTGGCAGGAGGTTAGCAAGTTCAAAGCCTCTGTCGGACAACTAGAGCAGGTACGTTCCTTTACGAATTCTCCCCAACGTTGTAAGCTCACATCACGCGTAGACGTACTTTAAATCACTATAATGTCTTCACTAGTTTCACTGCTTATCATGGTCACGCATTCCGGGCGGAGGAATCGGTGCCTTTTCTTGTGAAATGGAGTCCCCTGAGGGTTGGTAGTCCACGTCTAATTGCTCCGATTTTACACATATCGAGCAGAGTAGCAAATTATTCTCCCACAGCTACCCACAATCAAATCTGCATTCACCTTGGTATTACACATGCATGTACTAAGTCAGAAATAAACACAAAATATCGTTACAGTCATCCCTCAGCGCATCGAAAAGGTCAACCATTCAAGCCTCGATTCCATCAATCTCGGCGAGGTTAGCTTCGTTGAGGGCTTCTGCATCAGCCATCAGCCTTTCCTCCAAAACACCGACTCTCATCTCTGACTCCTTCCTCTCTAGCTCTAGCTCCGCGTACCTTTCTTGTAAAAGTCGCTCCCTACGTTCGAGTTGCTCCACTTCTTCCTTGAGGGAAGCCACCCTCCGAGGCCCAATCGCCGATTCATTGATACGTAATCGGGAAAAGCTCTCAAAGTCGACTTGTGCGTTTTGTAGCTTTTCGAAAGCGTCCGTTATATGTTTAGCAAGCGCATGCGCGCGCGCTTGATAACCACCCAGCGTCACCCCAAGCCTCTTCTCCAGCTTAGTTGCTTTGCTGGCGGCCTTGGCCATAGCATCACGACTTTCATTCATGAGAAAAGAGTATCCTTCAACATGGGCTTCCAGCGACAAAGCGGTTGCATCAGTCCATGTTTTTGATGCTGCATCATATGCCAGCTGTTGGCGACGGCGTGCCCAGGACACTTCTTCATCAACCGTCTCTGCTTTGGAAAGGGCGAGAAGGCCTTCGCGCAGCCGATCAGGGTTGGCGTTAGGAAAACCAACAGCTGAGGCAAGTTCCAAATGTATCGCCGTTCTTGCTGCTTGAATGTCTTCATCGGCAGGAATTTCGTACGTCGTCTGTGTTGCACCTGGTGTTGTTGTCCCAGGTATCGGATGCGCTATCGCATCATAGTGCATGAGTTGAACAAGCTCAGCATTGATGAGATGCTGTGCTTGAGCATATTCGGCATCATCCTCTCCCTTATTTAGCTGCTGGAGCAATGTTGCGACTTCGACGTTGGCTGGCCTGGGAAGGTTGAGCTGAACCACCTGTGACCGTCGCGCCAACGCCTTTCTTTCTTGCTCTTCTTGACCACGTAGCAATTTCGCATCTCGCTCAGCTGCATCTTCCTCATGCAACGCGAATATTTCAGCTTGATCCACTTCGTCGTCCTCAGGAACAACCAACTCGAAATTATTTTCCGGCTTTGGAAGACTTGAAAGGCCAGCCTTTAGTACACGTTTAGCGGACGTTATCCGAAGACGCTGGTCACGAGGTGTATCTCCAGATGTCGAATAATCTCCTGGGTTGATAGAGAGATTATCACGCAAAGGTGTACGCAAAGGCGTAGACAACGCCCCTGATCTGCTCACAGTGCGAGGTGTAAAAGCAGAGGGGTCAGCGTTGTCCCGTAGTGGCGTGGCGAGGGGATTAGGCGTGAAAGCCACTTGATGGCGGGGTGTGGCGCCTTCAAAGCCTGTCCCGCCTCCAGGTCCAACATGTATGGGCGTATTTTCATCGCCCAGCAAAGGTGTTTGCGCGATAGTCATATTGCGCAGATTTCTGGCCTCCATCATCACGTTGTCTTCTGTTAAAAATAAATAAGTAAATGTTGAAGTGTGCGTATTGCTTCCAAAGGTCCCTACCTTGAGGTGCGGTTCTTGGTGTCCGCGCCATTCTAGCGGCATCGAGGCCCTCGTAGTCACTCAGCAGTCTTCCGCTGGCATCGCTGCCACCCCCAACAAGCGCCTTGGCGTTTTCCCCACCCTGGCCAATTTTGACGATATCCTCCAACTCTGCTTCTCCTACTTGCGCCGTTGGAAGGACTAGCTTCCGTCGTCTTCCAATCGATTCAGCCTCCTTGAGCTTCTGAATTTGTGCATCCCGGGCAGCGATGAACTTGGTTGGGTGATTGGCACCTTCTCCTTCCTTCCCAGCATCGTTCTTCCGCTGCCGTTTCTTTCTCTCTGCTTCCTCTTCCTCTGGTTTGCGTTTGTTTTCCAATCGACGCAATGTCTGCCCCACCGGAGCCGCAGTAATAACAGCCTGCTCTTCCGATGTGTCGTAAAATCCTGGAGCTGCCTTCTTTTCAAATGGAATGTCGGCATTGTACTGGGAATTGAAGTCGAGTTAGCTATTGCGACTGGAGAAGCAGACTACAACGTACGTCCATCCCTTTTCGCTTCGTCTTATGACGCATTCTGGTGAGAGTATGATTAAAGAGTTGATGATGAGAAGGGGAAAAGGATTGCGTACATGATTCCCGCAGCCTTTAACTCCCGCTTCTTTTGCAAAACCGCTAAACGCCTTGCCTCTTCGAGCTGCCTTTCTCGTGCCTTTCGTTTTGCCTTCTTTCCCTGCGTGTTTGCAAGTCTAGCTCTAGCTTCTGATAACATCTCCTTTTCTGGGTATGCACGCATTAGAGTTGATAAACAAAGATTGAGGTACGACAAACCATCTTCATCCATGTCAATGGGGTCAGGGCGAGCGGGTTTCGTCTCTGGATCTGGGTCTATTTCACCTGGCCGTAGCCTACGAATATCGTCAGCGCTGGGGCCAGCATCGCCGGAGGGACCGGTCAAGCCCAATTCCTCATTATCCTTGGCTTGGGCCTCATCCAGAAGCTTTTGATAACGTTCCAAGCATTGGATAGCCGTTCTGCCAACGATTGGCGCCATTGTACGCCATTGTGTTGGCATCAGCTTTGCTAGGTGCAAAAGCTTTTCGTCTTCTGTCTGAAACGAAGTTAATAAAGGAGAGAACTGGAAGAGGGGGAGATGCAAACCTTAGACCATTCGGTCTTCTTGATGGAGGGATCCAACCACTCATACCAACGAGCTTTGCATTGTTTTGGTGTCTTCCTGACGAGAAGAGACGAAATTCGGGCCCTTATTAAATATGTGTTACCAGAAGAAGAGGTTAAAAAGGGAGTAAGAGGGTACCATTGGTTTTTGCCATACTTTGCGATGGCAGCCTTGAGAACCTCGTCCTCGGTGTTCTGAGAACTTTGAGAAAGGAACAAGGGTTGAAAGGGAAACAACATACCTTCCATACACCTGCAACAAATGGGTAAGCAAGAGAAGAATACGAGAGCAACAACAAACTGACCTCCTTTTATGATGATTCTGACCATGACAGAGTGAGGCAACTGCTGGCAGTAGACGTTGGAAATGCTGGAGTGTGACAATGTGAGTCATTGTGACCTGGTCTCGTGACTTCACATCAAGGAGCCGAGAAAAGGACTCAGGGAGTGCCTTGAACTTCGTGCAAGTTGGGGACTTGAAAGTTGCGATCAAAGGTGGGCCCAAGGTGGCTTACTGTGAAACAGCCATGTCCTGGTGGATACAGCGAACGCATTGGAAAAAGGTATGGTTTCATTAACATCAGTACTGGCGTCTCTCGGAGTCCCCCCCTCAACTCACATTCTCTGTCCCTGTCCGTTCGCAAAGCTATAACTTGAAGCTTGAAGTCTCGAATCCGTCTTTCCTTAACACTGTTACTGAGTATCCCATCTATTTTCCACCGTTGCAATGAAGCCAACCTTCGAAGAGGTGGTTGTAGTCCTGCAAAGCGCCCGCCTTCGCAATGTAAGATTGTATTTATTTTTGACCAGATTAAATGCTCAAAACGTGAAGTATATGACAGGTCCGTTACTCGTTAGATCTTTAATGAGTCTCACTAATATTCGAAATACGGCTTAATAGTAGCCTCAATTGTGGTTCTCGTTTGTGTCTTATATTTGCTTCAAAATTCCTATCCTGAGTCGAGGTTTCTCTCTATAGGTCTATGACTATATGTTGACCCTCAATTCCGAATTATTGTTGGTCTGGTCATCACGCTGGAATCCCGTCAAGGCGCTATTCCTTCTAGTTAGGTATATGCCTTTCATTGATATGGTCTTCTCAATATCTTGTAAGAGTTTTCCCCAGCCTTACTGCCTCCGCTGTAACACTAAGATGTCAGCTCAAAGATTTAACACGCAATGGAACGTCGCACACAGCCTGCGGTATTACTTTCCAAACAAGCGCTTGTACGTTTGGCGTGTTCCCGAGTCTGTTTGGCTGCGCTGACTGATTGCGGTTCCAGGGCTGTTTGTTGTCGGCGCCAGCGTGGCTGAGAGTGAGTTCGCTCACCCATCCCCTTGCTTAATTATTGAGAGCGCCTTAAAGTACTTCTCACCATCAGGACGTGGGCATGCTGGGATAGAGCTCGATGGCTCACGATCGGATTGCCCATATTTTTTCTTGTCATTTGGGTCATAGTTTATGTCTTCCTGGATCTCTTCCTCCGTTCTGTAGTGTGTAAGTCATCTTTTACCTCTTCGTCGACCCATGCAGATGTTATCACAACAGTCATTCGACCCCCACATGACGCAAATCCATTTGGGTGTTTTCATGCAGGAGCCAAACCTATGTTGGTTGCTTGCTGGGCCGCAATGATGGTTTACGATGCAGGTGACACGATACGTCTTTCCTCCAAAAATCATCATCTAAAGCCCATTTTCAGGCCTCTTATTGCTTATGGGTATTCGCGGTTTCCCCATATGTAAGTGCTGTTACACTCAACTTCACTCTTCGATCAGCTGAGAAACTCCAGTCGTGGATATGGAAAGGGGAACACTTTCGAAAGTTGTCTACCGAGATGGTTTGAATAATTCTTGATCATTATGCCTTCGCTGACAAATTTACAGGACTTATCTACTACCTGTTTCTTTTTGGTTGGTGCTAATCGATTAGACTTCTACATGCTAAGTATCCCGTTAGGTTTGTCCCTCGTCAACCTTGTCACCCTCCTCTGTCTACCGGTGAGTCAGACACTATGATTTTAAGGCTGGCAACAATTGATGACTCACCATAGCACGAGTATATGAATTTGCTCACAGCGTAATTTTTCCCCTACAATTACTTGTTTCCGGGTGCTGACCTTTTCCTTTCAGATTGGAACGGGTCATGTATTCAATACTGACGTGCCGTGCGATATTGCATATACGTGAACAAAATCAGATTGAACCCACAGGCTGTTCTTTTGATCTGTCTGTTTGATTTTGCGGTCGCTTATTTAAGGGATTCGTGGCTCAAGACCTATGTAGATATTGTATCCATACATACTTTCCGTATTCCGCACGACTTAGTGCTGTGTATCATAGACAGACAACTTGGAGAATTATCTATAGAACACCACCTAGACACAGGATAACACGTCGCTGGAATAGGGGGCAGCTCGATTTGCATAAAAAACACCAAAGAGTTGTGTAACATACATTGATGGAAGGTACGTATCAGTCAGGCCATGGCAATCTCGACAACTTCAGTAGCGTCGACATAAACCGACTTGGTGTGCGAAATGTTGGATACAAGACTTGAAGTACATTAACCACGGATGCCACTCCCTAACGCACTTGCTACGGCACCCATCATCCACCGGTTAATAAGAATAAGATGCAGCATATTATCATCTGCTGAAAACGACCGTCCGTTCTCCAGCATACCTAAAGGCACGCCCGAGAGCCACGTCACAGCATCAAGTACAGGCCACAACCTATCCAGTCCCCTCAACTTGAACACTACAGCCAGCACACAAACAGCAACTGAGCATGAAAATGTTGAGTACGCCATCCACCGGGTGGGCAGTTGTGACTCATCCCACCACGTCTTCTCATATAATTGTTGTACCACTAACATCGACATAACGAGAAGGGTTGTTCCGAGGCAGAGAACCACGGCTGTGTACAGGATCCAAGAGGGTGTCAGAGCACTGGGTCCAAAGCGTAGCGTGACA
>KN838612.1:84582-105142 GCA_000827195.1 Laccaria amethystina LaAM-08-1 | reverse complement strand
CACCACCATCTTCTCATACACATATCACTCTTACATACCCATATTCTCCTCTAGACCTCCAGAATTATACAGGCGGTTAATTTCTGTTGGTCTACACTGTAAGCAGTGTTATCAATCCCTCACGATAGACTTACACTTTTTTTGAAATTATGCCGCTGCTATCGATTCTGACGTAGACTTCGTGCATATAGCCACATCTTTTAGGGTTTCCCTTTAGGCGTTCTCCTTTACGCGTCGTCACATCCTTGCTGTATGTCTACTGCTGTGCCTGTCCTTCGTGACACGCTCAAGAACATATCTGACAGACTGATTAGTGGAGGGCTACTTGCCTGTACCGCTACGCTGCTACTGTTCGTGAACCCTTTCTTCTTGGGACACACTGACATCTGCCGTAACACTGGACCCCCCTTGCTTCACCCGCACGACCGCTCTGACACAGCAACTGCCTATCCTTGATGGCTTAACCTCCAACACACGTTCCAGGAACAGTCGCCCTCCGTCCCGTCAAAGACAACCAGCCCTTTTGACACCTCCGATCATTTCCTCTCCACTACCTTCATCGTCTGACTCTTCTGACTTGGAACAAGGCGCATACATTCACGCATACATTCGCCAAAATCTTTCAAATTGTCAGTCAACAATGTCTGCTCTCGCAACCGTCGAACCTACCAGCGCCAAAGCACCCGTCTTGACCAAAGGGGATATTTCCCCTGCCGTCATGATGGACTTTGAGAACACTGTGCTCGATTTTTTTTGTGTCAAAATCTGTTCCTGCCGAAAAACAAGTGACGATGATTATTCCTGGCATAAAAGATCTGAGGATTCATGATTGGATCTCTGCAGAACATGCACGCCTTGTGGAACTTCCATTCTTGGATTTCATGAAAGAAATGCACATTAACTATCTTCATCAGGACTGGGAGGACCAGATTCGGAACCAGATCCTTACTTCCACTCTCACGTCGTCCCAGACTTCCTTCTGGAATTGGTCGCAAAAATTGCTCAAGCTCAACTGCCTCTTGCGAGGCACCGCTTCCGTTTTTGACGATGCTGCGTTGCGTAATCACCTTGAAGCCCACCTTGACGAAGAACTCCATGCCCGTCTCAAGCACAACAAAGCTCGAAAGGACAAAGTGCTGAAAATGTGGATTGCGTCTGTCCGTTTAATTGATGAAGCACGTGCAGTCGAGACTAAACGTCATCGTGAACTCATCGAAGAGACGCTTGACCATCAGGCAAAGCGTCAAAACACTAAAACCGATGCCTTGCGTGGTCCAGCTCGTCGTGGAAACACCTCCCAGCCAAACGCAAACACTACTGGTTCATCATCCGCTTCAAACTTTGTCAAGCTTCCCCCTCTCACTGATACCGAGCGTACTCTTCTCAATGAGCATGAAGGGTGCATGAAATGTCGTCGTTTTTATACCGATCACCGCTCCCAGAGCTGCCCCAATGGGTTCCCTCTCGGCAAAGGCTACAAAACGCTGACCTTGTTGGATGCTTTAGCAGCAAAGAAGGGGAAAGCTGTCGCGAAGTCTGCTCGACCTTCCAAACCTGTCGCCGCTACCTCTGCGACTATTGAAGATGTCGACACAGACGAAGAAATCTCTGCTACCGCCGCTATCTTGCCTAACTCACCTGCTGAATATACTTCCGATTCTGATGAGGACTGGGACGTATCATGCGGTGAGGTGAGTCCGTTGCCGCTTCATGGCAAACATTTGGTCTGGAACTGTCAAATCCATAGTCAGACAATGAATGATTTTCCCGTGAAGACGTGTGCTCTTATTGATAATGGCACTCATCTTGTTCTCATTCGCCCCGACCTTGTAGACCGTCTTGGATTAAAGAAGTTTAAATTGCATGCCCCCGAACTCATTGATGTTGCTTTCAGCAAAGAAAATAAGAAGACCAAACTGTATTATTATGTGAAGCTCTCCCTTTCATCGTTAGACTCTACATGGACTTCGTGCGTCATTAAAGCTGTTGTTACCACTGGACTCTGTTTGCCAATCATTCTAGGACTGCCTTGGTTAGAAAAAAATAACATTGTCACCGATCACGCTGCATGGACTTGTATTGATAAAATAAAATTATATGATCTGTTGAATTCGCCGCATATCTCGCCTCCATTGCCACGAAAGCCATGATTGCGTGAACAAATAAAAATTACAAAAGCTGATAAGAAATTGGTGCCTGCCGAATTAATGATGGTTTGTCAGGACCGTTTGCGCAACGCCAAATTAAAGCCTGAAGAGGTTAAAGATTTTGATGTAGCAGGTGCTATCTGTGACCATCTGGAAGTGTTAGTTACTCAAGAGCAGCTCAATAAAAGAGCGGCGTACTCACTGAACTTACGACGAAAGATTCTGAGAGGAATTTTCTGCTGTGGACACCTAAGTATCAAAAAGCTTTTGATGCAATAAAACAGATTGTAATGAGTCATGACTGTTTAACTACAATTGACTTTACCAAAATGCCCAAATATAAAATATTCGTGACCACAGATGCTAGTGATAAATGCTCTGGCGCTGTCTTATCCTTTGGTCCATCTTGGGAGACAGCGCGTCCAGGAGCATTTGATTCCATGACCTTCAAGAATGCTGAATTGAATTATCCTGTACATGAAAAGCAACTCTTAGCTGTCATATGCGCTCTAAAAAAATGGCGCATAGATTTATTGGGATCTCCCTTTTTAATTTATACCGATCATAAAACACTTGAAAACTTTAACGTTCAAAAGGATTTGTTGCGCCGACAAGCCCGCTGGATGGAATTAATGTCTCAATTTGATGCCAAAATTGTGTACATTAAAGGGGAGGACAATACAGTAGCGGATGTGCTATCCCATGTTCCCTCCCCTGAAATGCTGACAATCGCTGAAAATGCTGCACGCCACCTTTACAATTTTTGTGAGGATGATGATGACGACGCCACAGTCGTGAGCGTCATTTCTCCATGTTTGTGGGGCCCTTGGGAGTCAGCAACTCATCTCTCATCACGTGTGGCTTTCCCAATAGCTATTTGCACCACACTGGAGATAACGGCTGATAGAACCTTCTTAGACGCCATAAGATTGGGGTACACAGAAGACACATGGTGTAAAACACTGCCTGCTGCATCTGTCAGCTGGCCAGATCTGGCCTTTCGTGACAGGTTGTGGTACGCTGGCAACCGGTTAATCATACCAAGAACTGGAACCCTCTGGGAAACCCTGTTTGTTCTGGCACATGATGTTCTTGGTCACTTCGGATTTGACAAGACCTATGGATCACTGCGCAATGCCTATTACTGGCCCAATATGCAATGTGACCTGGAACAAGGGTACATCATATCTTGCCCTGACTGTCAATGTAGACTTGACTCCAGTCTCTATGGGATCAAAACCTGGGATGACAAATGAGTTTTTTTGGGTCAGTCCGAATTGGGAGGGTTTTGGCCAGGTAATTGATCCCATAGAGACTGGTAGGACTTGACCGTGATCGAATAGATGAACTTTTTAATGCGTCCGAGTGAGCTAAAAAGGAAATACACGATGCACGTGCACAGCCAAATCAGCGCTACACGACTTCAACTATCATGTTGCAGCGCAAGCGCGTTCTCACAGACGAAAACTTGCCCGTTCCTCGTACACTGGCACCCACGCAAAAGCGATCTTCTAGCTTTGTCAACAGTTTCGGCACTCCGCTCACCAACACACCCTTGCAAACACCTTCGCAGACTTGTTCTCTCGAGTTCGTTGATGCCTTTACACCTGTTCCAAAGAGAAGGAAACTATGCCGAAATGCGACAGAAGAAGGACCAAACTTACGAAGTGCTGGGATAATTCAGGATGCAGCAGCAGCAGCAGAGAGGACAGGGGAAGAGGATAGGCAAGTGGCGGAGGGGCAAGATAAGAAGCGGCTGGAAGACGAGGAGAAGAAAGAAGACGATCGCCTCAACAAGGCCCTCAGGCTCGTCGAGGGCGTTGGATACCCAACCCTACACACCTTTCTCAAAGCCCTCCTTGCCACAAACGATCAACACCGGTCCTCACAAGTGTCTCGCATGCTTATCCAGCATGGCAGCTCCCTCTTGGATAGCATTCGCCAACGTCAGCCCAAGGTCGCTAATGACTGGGCAATCTCTACGGTTTGTCAGCTTGTTGCTGCCGAGGGTGATCGCCTTGCCCAACAGTTCAAACCCGAACAGAAACAGCCAGTCTCGGAGATTCTGAAGAAGTTCTCGATGACTGAATTAGTGGCGTTTCATTCTCTTCACAAATTCAAATCTGATTCAAAACTTCAGGTCATCTATAATGCTAAAGGCTCCAACCGTACTTGGGCTTGGCTATCCATGGTCTCCATGTGCATATTTGCTTTGCGCGATGTCATTCAATATTGACTGCACGCAAATTGTGAATAAAGGGCTCCTTCGAAAGAACAGCCTTTTGAAATTCTCCGGAGATGGCAATCTCTGGTGAGACAAGCACCTGGCGAAACTTTCCCTCAATAATATCCTTGTTTTTTGTCATTTAAAAGACCCATGAGTAAGTTCAAGAGAAGATTCACACTGTAAAGTTGATCACGACCTGCACGAGATAAAGTTTCCTGGCAGACAGCAACAGTTTTCAATGCTGCGCTATCAGACTCAAGCATTTATGAGTATTTTCGTGTAGGGGAGATTGTAGAGTTTATTTACCTGGTCTACCACGAGGGCTGTCAGAGGCGAGACAGTAAGAGCTATATCCTTGTTGTTTAGAACCAAAGGAAGTGAGAAGCATAGAGTCTTTCCACTCCCGGTTCCAACATCAAGAACAACATCTTTACCGCATAGTATCGCCAAGGCACATTCTAACTGCCATTGGAATGGCCTTCTTCCTAACTTCTCGAAGCATTTATCAGAAATGAGGGCAAGCTCAAGCTCTTCAGCTGTATATTGCTTGACTTTAGACTGGACAGGCATGATTTATCGGAAATTTTACTACCCTACAATTTTTCTACATGCCATACGAGACATGTCTCACCGATGCGTCTTGAAGGCGCGTGTCCTAATTAGGTGACGTATTGTGCACGCGGATCAATTGATGCATCATGTGCACGCAGATTGTTGCCTTTTTGGGTCACTCGGACTTTTTAAAAAGTTCATCGGTTCAATCACGGTCAATCCCTCCCAGCCGTTATGGTAAGTATTCTGATCCCAAATCAGTATCCGTCCATAACGGCTGGTAACGAGCCTACTGTCAATGTAACAAATCATCCACAAATAAACCTTACGGGCCCTTACACCCATTGCCCATACCAAATCAACGTGGTGATTCTGTTACTATAGATTTTATTGGGCCACTTCCCGAAGATGATGGCAAAAATTCCATCATAACATTTACCAATCGTCTTGGCAGTGACATTCAATTGTTAGCATCTCGGACCGATATATCGGTGGAACAATTAGCTTATCTCTTTTTTGATAAATGGTACTGTGAAAATGGACTGCCAACTGAAATCATCTCAGATCGAGATAAGCTTTTCGTATCCAGATTTTGGAAGGCACTTCATAAATTGACTGGAGTAAAATTAAAACTATCAACTGCATATCACCCCGAGACTGATGGCTCCAGTGAACACACAAATAAAACTGTCAACCAGGCCCTGAGGTATCATGTTGAACAGAATCAGTTGGGTTGGGTGTGAGCATTGCCTAGAATTCGTTTCGATCTGATGAACACTGTAAACAAATCAACGGGCTTTACGCCTTTTCAACTCCGTATGGGCAGAAGTCCTCGCATTATTCCTCCTCTTGTACCTGCCAAATCTTCCGCAACAGTTACAGACATTGACGCTTGGCATGTCATTCGAAAATTGGAGACCGATGTTTTCGAGGCGCAAGACAATTTACTAAAAGCCAAGCTTTCCCAAGCTATTCACACAAATAAACGCCGCACACTAACCTTTCCGTTTACTGTTGGCTCACGCATTCGGCTGTCAACACTACATAGACAGAAAGAATACAAAGCAAAAGGGGAAAAGCGTGTGGCTAAATTCATGCCACGTTATGATGGCCCTTACACAATTATTGATACCGATGAACAGCATTCCATGGTTACCCTAGATCTGCCCAATTCACCGAATATATTTCCTACATTTCACACATCTCAAGTTGTGCCATACATAGAATCCGATACAGATAAATTCCCTTCTTGCCACTTCGAAGAGCCGGAACCAATTATTACAGAGGATGGCCAAGAAGAACAATAGATTGATAGAATTTTAGATGCCCGTCGTCATGGCCGGGGCTACCAATATCTTGTTCGGTGGCGTGGTTTTGGCCAGGAACATGACGAATGGTTGCCCGGATCTGAATTGGAAGATAGCAAAGCGCTTGATATTTGGCCTTGCAGAATGGATCTCCTTGAAATTCTTTTTTAAGTAGATTTTCTTTCCTCTTTGCCAGCCGGTAGCTTTTTCCCATTGGGTTTTGACGCACCCAGCGCTCGGATTTTACTTAACATTTTCTTACTAACATTTGCCTTTTTTTTTTCTTCACTGATGATTTTTTTAAAGCAGGGGAGGGTGTAATCCTGGGATTACGCCTGTTTGGACTTGTTGCTCGACTTTCATATGTTTAGCCCATATGCACGCTCTCACGCTTAGACTCTCACCACCATCTTCTCATACACATATCACTCTTACATACCCATATTCTCCTCTAGACCTCCAGAATTATACAGGCGGTTAATTTCTGTTGGTCTACCCTGTAAGCAGTGTTATCTATCCCTCACGATAGACTTACACTTAGATGCTCTTGTGGCTGTTTGTATCTGAAAAGAAAAGGGAGAAGTCTTCTTTGTGTCATTGGCCATGGACCCGAAAGCTGCGACCCTATATGTATCTTCCAATGAGAGTGTACCAGCCACCATTATCTCCCATCTCCATAAAATATGGGGTCAGCTTAAGGAACTCCAAAAAGTTGTAGAACCCAATCCATCAATCCCAGCTGATAATGAAACATCCCCTGACCCAAATAAAACCCAGTCAGGCACAGATGGTGAGCTTGAACTTCAGAAGACTATTTATGAACATTCGTACAGCAAACTTCACCTACACTTTTCCAAAAGGGCACCTGTGATCCTAGCAATATATGAGACCACCATGAAAAGCTTGCAAGCTAACGATAAGGATGCCAAGCTTCTACACCTTACACACTGGGCATTGAAACATATTCAGGGTCTGCTGCAGAATGACAGACTTCCGCCTAGCCTCACTGACTTGATTCAGATGATTAACGGGATGAGTCTGGCCTGGCAGGATTGTTTGAATGCTGCAGGAAGTGAGGATATTCTGACCCGCTGGGATAATTTGATTCGTGAGTCTGGCCTCACATTTTGCATTTATGAAGGTATAGCTCATGTCTTACTTTTAGATGCTGACCAGAACAGGACATTGTCTCTGTGATGGTTGCTTAAGAAGCTTTTCACCCTTCACCACGATATCTGTACCATCACACACATTGCCTGGTCTCGCAAACTCTCACCTTTCCTTGAGGGACGATTTGATGTGGTTTCTGTGCTGGCAGCTTGCGGTGACATATCCATCACATTTTCTCAGCAGGATGTCCTCCCCGTCATTTTTCCTCTGGGAGAACAGAAGGAGCTACCAGTGTGTGACGAGCTACTGAAACGGCTGCAAGAGAAAGTGAAAAACGAGGGAATAGAGTTGAAGAAAGGGACTAAACTATCCATGAAAACAGCCTTCCATGCTGAATCCACCCTACTTGCATATCATCTCCAACACCCTAACATTAATCCATACCACTATTTTGGTGGATCAAAACTCTCTTGTCATGGATGTGCCACCCTTTTCAGCAGTTTCAATCTTGTTGCAGAATCTTTTCATCTTCCCCAATTCTTCACCAAGGGTTGCCACAACAGGATCTATCTCTGGTGGCATTGCCCTTCCCTGCTGTCACTGGAGCATTCAAAGCAATTACAACCTGGCACCCCATCTCTCGATACTGAGGTTAGAAATAAAATGATTGCAGCATTGCATCAGGAAAAACCCAAATTGCCAATTTCTACTAATTAGTCATCATTAGTCAAGAAAAGTTGGGACCATTCTAATCAGTGCTAAAAACTACTTATTGCTAGTAATTACTACTTTTGTGAGGTAGCTAAGCATATTGTCATCGTAATTTTGCTAATTGAGTACTTTTGGGTACTTACTAGATACTTATTGTGCACTGATGAGTTCTTTTTGCTATGTTAAGAATGATATGTGTGAATTAGTCTCCTTCAGTACAATAACAACAATCAGTAAATTTAGTACAGGGTAGAATACAAAAACTGGTCAGGTTTACATGAAAATAGCAAGCATTACTCAACTTCTAGTCAACATGGCACCTACACTACCTACACTACGACATTGGAGAATAAACGAAGACAAATGATGACTGATGTCGTCGTTCGTCGTTTGGTTGCCACGTCGCACCTGAATGGGGGCAGTTCTGATCAGATAAACAATAAAGGCGAACGGCAACATGCGTTGCCATTCACCGTTTGGTTGCCACATCGTTGAAAGTGATGTGGCACCTGGAATTTGTATATAGGGGGAGGGACAACTGACTTACCAGGTCTTGAACGATGAAGAACGATGACAGACATCGCATTCGTTGTCTGGTTGCCACGCCGCCATTGGCAATGTGGCACCTCAAATCATTGTTGCAGTTGGGCGTGGTCGGGTGTGTGGTGGTTGGTCGTCGTCATTCCGTGGTTGTGGTGCCGTGGTGTGAATTGTTGCTGTAGTGTGGTGTCGTGGTTAGCAGGGTGGGTTGGGAGGAAGGTAGGAGGGGGTACTCACTGTTGTGACAATATAAACAATAAATGACGAACATCGATATGGTCGTCATTTGTTGCCTGGTCGCCATGTCGCTGACAGCAACGTAGCACCTTCCATTCCATTGTGTCGACCTACCCGGTGCTCGTTCACTAGGTGACGTGGCGTTGTATGTCATTGCTGCTGTGGTGGTTGTGGGGCAACAGATGTGGATAGCGTGGTTGGCAATGACAGACATGGGAAGTGATGATGGAAATTAAGAAGGAGCATGATATGGATATTCTAAGTTCAACATCAGCCAAATATCAACAAACTCTACCCTATTTCAACATGTTGCAAGTTCGACTTTCTTTTGTTCCTGACTTTCACCAACTCTCACCCCATCTTCACCAAGTCTCTCCAGCGCTTCCTTACCATTCCTTCTCTATGGCCATCAAGGTCTGGCTCAGTGCTGAGTGCTGAGTGCTGAGTCACGACTCCACACTCCTGTCAGTGTCAAGTAAGTCATCGCCTCATCACTCACTCTGCCCAGCTCACTTAACTCCTGCTCACAGCACGCCTCCTACTCTGTTGGATTCTGTCATTAAGCCCCCCTCCAAACTTGTTCTGCAACTCACCCCATATGTATCCCCATTCCTCGTTGCAACCCCTCTCACTGTTCAGTGCCGCAGATTCCTCGGATTCAACCATGACAATGTGGCAGCGCAACGTCACCATCTCATCGACGCACGCTGCTTTGAATGCACACATTGAAGATGACCTGGCACGTCAATGGACATGCCATGTTGTCCAGACGGTGACGACAATTGTTGTCACTGCACACCAATTGTGGTGAGTGACTCCCCTCCCATGTTCCTATTTTCACACAGGAGGCAGATGACGTGGCAACCGACAGTGGTCGAACAACGAAGACACATGACGGATACATATGATGGACAACAACCAAGTGAGCAGCATGAGTTACCTCCCCCCCGCTTTTCTCACATACCTGGCAGGGGCCATATTGTCTCGGTATGTGGCAAATAACAACAATCGAACAACTACAATCTGCGCTCACCCCGTCTGTATACCCATTCCCCACCTGTTGCATCCCTTCTCACAATGTTGCAGTTTTTTCGGATTCCAACATTCAACCCCCCCCCCCATTGTTCCGCACTCACCCCGTAGGTGGGGAGTAGTCTTGTCATACATACATAGCAGCCTTCATGTTGTAGCTACATCAATATAACTAAAGCATTCTTATCACACCAAAGACCTGCTAATCACAACTAACTCTCAGCAAATGTGTGATTAAAACCACTTATCAGGGCTTAAAAAGTAAAAATAAGCATGTAATAAGCACTCAATAACTCAGAACCTGTCTAATTTGTACTAATTGCACTAATCATACTTATGGGTGCTAATCACACTAATTTCAAGTTTTCTCTCCTCATTGACACAAATTACTACAAATTTGCAATTTGGGTTTTTCCTGATGTGAGCACTGAATTGACTGCATATGTAAATGAGCTGCATGCAGTCATAGAGGGGCCATCCCAACCACAGTTGGATAGCACTGCTGCCTCTGGTGACTCATGTGAGTCTGCAGAAGAAGAAGGCATAGCAATACTGGAAGAGGAGATGGAAGCTGGTATGTGTGAATAGAAATTGACATGTTTTTGCACTGTTTTTCTGCTCCTGGAATGGTCCTTGCTGATGAAACAAACACAGCTGGAATCAGTTGCCTGCCTGAAATCCTGCCTGTCGCTGTACTTAGGGATAAGGGCCAGCCAAGCTGGGAGATGGTCCTGTGTTAAGACAATATGGATGATAGGTGTAGCTGATGTGACTTGATGAATCAGAGTGGGTCTGGGATGCACCAACAGTTGATGAGTTGCAAGTGTTGAAGAGCCATACAAAATTGGTCAGATCAGTTGCATTTTCACCAGGCAGAAAACAGATTGTCTCTGCCCTGAACAACAAATCAGTGTGGGTCTGGGATGCATCAACATGTGACCAGTTGGAGGTACTGAAGGGCCATACAGATTCAGTGAGATCAGTTGCATTTTCACCAGATGGCAAACAAATTGTCTCTGACTCAGATGACAATTCTGTATGGGTCTGGGATTTTGGTTCTCTGTACATCCATGAGATGATACCCAACTCCAATCACCATGAAAAATCCACTGGGTGGCTTCTCTTCCCTGATGGCCACCGTCTCATGTTTGTGTCCCCCGAGTTGCTCCTTCCTGATGCTTCCAACATTCTTACTATCCCACACTCTTCTTGTTCCCTTGTTGACTTTGCACATTCAGCCCTTGGCCCTCAACAGGAGCAGTGTTACCATCCATAGCATTCGACTTTGTTTATTACCCCATGACTTTATCATGTCAGCAACCTTCCCAACACTTCCTACTCTGTGAAATTGGCCATGTTGTAATAGTATGCATTGTAACACAACTTACAAGTAATTTGAATGGACACATCTCAAGAAGTCAAACCAAATTTCAACCAACCAACCTATATATTTCTGCAATGCAACTCACAAAAGTAAAAAGTAAATAAAAAAAAGAATGAGTATGTAATCCACTGCCTCAAGAAAAGAAAGAAGGAAAAAAAATGTACATGAATAGGGGAGGGGAGGAGAATCTTCTAAACCATTTCTTTACCATCCTTTTACTGAAAATAGTGTTTTAAGGTCCAGTTCCGTCCGGTTTTTTTCACCCAAAATGCGCAACTGTGGACTGCAACCGGTCCAGGACTGACCAAGATATTGGGGGGACCAGACAGGACCACCTAGGACCAGTCTTTTGCAGTCCATGCAACCAAAAAAGACTGGTTCAGACCGGTTTTTTGGTGTAATTTTTGTTGTACCAATAAAAATCATTTATATCTCATCTATCATTACTCTGAAAATTAAACAAGTTATATAGCATAGTAGAGCCTGTAAATACCCATCATTCGACCAAATTTTAAAAGATTTAATGAACATTTGACATAGATATGACCAAAACCAAATTACATCTGCTAAAGACTCAGGCAAAATATAATGTGACAACAAGAAAATGTGTGATGCATGTCTACATTGATGGTTAGTGGTAATATTCCTCTACCTAAAATCTTCATATCAAAATGATTAAAATATGAGTGAATTATAATCAAAGTCATTTGGGTACAAGTTTTATGAATAAAAAGCTTGTAAAAAAATGATATTTAATCATATATTTCTCAATTCTTGACTGTTTTTGATGAACAAAGGGTCAAATTAAAGGTAATAATCATTGTTACAAGGCTGTGTAATGCACGTGATGCTTAACCGGTTGCAACTGATTTAAACCGGTCTTTTTGCAGTCCTACAATATTAAAAAAAAAGAAAGACCAGCAACTGGACTGCAAAAGACCAGTCCATAAATAGACCACTTGTCTGGTCCTAATCGGTCCTGTTCAGTCCGGTTTCGGTCTTTTTTTCGGTCCTATGGACCGGACCTTTAAACACTAACTGAAAATATATCATGCAAATATTGTATGAGGCAGAATTTGAGTTAAAATTTACCTGTTGACTACCCTTGACTTACCCTCACAAAAAACCCAACCCTTGACAAGGGTTGGGGTTTGTGTGAGGGTCAAGAAATCCTGGCCTCTACCCTTACCCTCCTGACTCCTACCTCTGACCCTTGAAGGGTTGACCAACCCTTGCACATCTAACCATGATAGGGCAAGGCAACTGCTACTGACAGTAAAGTAACATTGCTAGAGTGTGACAACATGACCTGGTCTGTGAGTTATCAGTGATGTGACTTTAAATTTGTATCACAATGGAAAAAAAAAAGGAGTGGCCAACCAAGGGGGTGTTGCTAAAAGAAAATCAGACATGGGGTCAATTTTTTTGTTAAGGTCTATGCATCTAACTATCATTGGAATATATATCTATATATAGTGATTTTGATCTCAGCTTTTGCCATATGTAATCTTGCAACACAATTTGTTCAATGGCGTCATTTTCAAGGTCTTTCCTTTACAATTCCAATTACTCACAGGATAGTCCAGCTTTGGGTCTGTACAATTGAGATGAAACTATCATTAAGAAGTAATTAAGTATTTTAGGACATAGTAAAGGGTCCTAAAGAACACCATCTTTTCTGTCACCACAAATGATCAATGAGCTCCACATAATTAGGACAAGCTCAAATCTGACTGTAAGAGTGGGCAGCACTCAAAACCTTTTTTTTTTTGACAAGTAGGAGCTTTGCAGGTCTCATTTTTCACTCTTACTTTGGTTAGAGTTGCCCACGCCTCTCACACACTGGGGTCAGGTAAAATATAACAGACAGTGATCATAGGCCACTGTTTTCTGACAAAATTTGAATTTTTTTTTTTCCTGCTACATTAGTAGTGGGTTTTGTGGTTCAAGCCTGATTCGAAAAAAAAAACATGTGGACATGCATCTGTTTAACCCTTCACATGTACACATGTGCCACCTCTACATCATCTGTTGGGCCTTGGTGGGTTAAACAATGTGTATCCCTGACTCTAAGGAGGGTTCTGTCGAACGCGAACACGCTCTACTGAATGGGTATTTCTATTGCTCCAAATCCATTGTCTAGAAATTTCCATCGGATCTCAAAAAGTGTCTATGTATGGTAACATTGTGTTGTCGGAGTTCTAAAATGTCACCTGAGCTTCTGGAAGAATCTGTGATCTTGTTTCGGAGTCAAAAATTTGAACTTGCTTACTTACTTAAATTCAAAAATAAGAACCTTCTGGTGTGTTCGTGTGCCATCATTCCCTCTCTTGAAACAATATTTTTCTTGGAATACCGCATCAGCAGCGCTGTTATGTCTTTCTTCGCTGCATTGATGTTGTTCAACTGCTGAGGCTTTTTTGGAATAGAAGCAATCTCATCTTGAGACTGTTGAATTTCTAAGTGCACTTTGAATATATTCAGGTAAGGACACATTCATATGAGAGTAGTCTGTGTTCAAGGATTTGTTGTTGTAATATGTGATAGTAAGTTTTGATAATACTGTAGAAAACACAAAGCAGACAACGCAAAAATACATAACAGAGATATTAAAAAGAGGAAGTTATAAAGCAAAATACTTAGGCAACAAACAAGCAACAAAAGAGAAAAAAGAGTCAGGGACTGGGCAGGCTGGCCCACCGCTAAAGCATAAGTTCTATAGAGCTTCAACTCAATACAGTCAACATGCTCACAATGTTGTGACATATTATGCAAGACAAAATGTGTCACATAGTGTGACTATATGTGACCTCCACCAAAATGAAAATGTCACACTTCCAAAATCACTTGTAAAGCTGACATTTGTGGGAGAGAGATTACTACCGAAAAAAGAATTGAGAGAAGTTTTTCAGACTGCTTGAACAATGTAGCCTGTGCCCATCTCGAGGTTTCCATTTCTTCAGGCCCAGAAGCTCCCACCATTTCTTCAACTTGTCTGCAAAATGTTATTATATGTTTGGGGACAATTTTGGACAAGGGTCTGCACATGATTCACCCAAAATGGAAGCTCCCTGTGAATTTGATGAATCTTCTGTTGAAAAGTAGGGAATGTCACAGGTTTGTGAACCTGTGCAGGTTGGCGTCACGGGTGGCGGCAGGTGCAGGTGTGGGTTGGGTATTTGTAACCCCAGCCTAACCCGTACCCGTGACACAGGTTCCCAGGTTTTGCCGGGTAGTGTATTTGAGTCACATGCATTTTCAAAACTCACGAAAGACTGCACCAACCACCCACAAACGACGACCACCCACAAATGACAACTACCCACAAATGACGACCACCCACCACGACTCAAACGGGCATGACCACCCACAAACGACCACCACTGGCCCCTGTCAAAATCCACGAACGATGAGGAGCAAACCCACCACGACACAAAATGAGTACGACCACCTACAAACAACCACAGCCAACCCACTAACGACGTGGTACATCCACCCCAATGGCCCACAAACTATAACCATGCCCTCCATGACACGAAACGGGGACGACCACCCATGAACGACAATAGCTAGATGCCGTCAAAACACCTGAACGACGAGGAGCATCACCTCTAACGCTTGTATTGCTGCAAACAGTCCTACTTCGTGGTCCGTTGCATTCGACAATCTCGACAGTAGCTGTATTGGAGTTGTCAGCAGTGGAGTGCAGCTTATTGGCAGAGTTGGCGCGCCATTTATGCACAATGTTTATATGTGTGTCCACCCATTCGTACCCTCTAACGAGCAACGACCGCCCATCACACAAAACGTGCACGACCGCCCATGAACGACCGCCAACGAACGACCCACCAACGACATGGAACGTCCACCCCAATCGGGGTGCATGCTCTGCACCCCGGTTACCATTCCCCCAACCTTCCGATCCTCGCAAGGCTGCACGGCAGTGTCGATTGACACTTGCACTGCTCTTGCGAGGTTCTTTGGTCATTTTGGGAGGCATAACCCCTTGCAGGTTGGGGTACCCGTGGGTTTTCATAAACCCTCTACCCATACCCACCAAAACCTGCACCTGTGGACGTGGGTATGGGTTTTGACAGGTACGGGCACGGGTTACTCTGGAAAACCCCAGGGTAACCTGTGACATTCCCTATTGAAAAGTACACTTAAGGGGCGTATTCATGGTACAATGGGCATATTAGGATAGATTTTGACCCTCAAAAAATTCAGGTACAGTGAGATGAACATGTAAATACCCAGAGACCTGTAGATTTGGTAATGCATAACCCCAAAATCTGTTATGCATTATTCAATATGATGTTTCATGCATAAATCCCTGCATACCAAGTTGGTTCCCAGAAATTCTCATGCATTACAAGATTTATGCATTAACACTATATGCATTGTGAGAATGTCGGCCGTACATGGATTATTATTATTATTTAATTATATTGCCATGCCAGACTCATAGCTAAAAATTTTGCTTACCACAAACTTCTGAGGACTGAGAGTTTACCACTGTGCAACACCTTGCTGCAAGGAGCCAGCCAACAACAAGCAGCACAGTACATGACCACAGTACCTCTGAAAGCTTTGCAATATTAGATTCACAAAATATTTAAATATGAGTGAATTTTTTTTAGGGTGGTCCAGCCTGACCAACCCCATTTCACATGATTTTTGACCAGCACCCCCTTGTGACCAACTTTGTCCCCAACTTTGTGCAAGTTGGGCCCAAGTTGGCCTTGAGTTGGCCTACTGTGAAACAGCCTAATCCCACAATTGTTAGGAAACCCTGTAGGTATTGTCAACTCTTCAGTTATTTTCAAAATATTCCTGTCATATTAAAACTGCTGGACTTATCAACCAGATGCCGGATTTATATAAATAAACCCACCATGTGACCGACGCGTCGCGTTGCATGGCAGCATAAAAACACCCAAGAGTTGTGTAACATACTTTGATAGAAGGTACGTATCAGTCAGGCCATGACAATCCTGACAACTTCAGTAGCGTCGACATAAACCGACTTGGTTTGCAAAATGTTGGATACAAGACTTGAAGTACATTAACCACGGATGCCACTCCCTAACGTACTTGCTACAGCACCCATCATCCACCGATTAATAAGAACAAGATGCAGCATATTATCATCTGCTGAAAACGACTGCCCGTTCTCCAGCATGCCTAAAGGCACCCCCGAGAGCCACGTCACAGCATCAAGCACAGGCCACAACCTATCCAGTCCCCTCAACTTGAACACTACAGCCAGCACACAAACAGCAAGTGAGCATAAAAATGTTGAGTACGCCATCCACCGGGTGGGAAGTTGTGACTCATCCCACCATGTCTTCTCATATAATTGTTGCACCACTAACATCGACATAACGAGAAGGGTTGTTCTGAAGCAGAGAACCACGGCTGTGTACAGGATCCAAGAGGGTGTCAGAGCACTGGGTCCAAAGCGTAGCGTGACATGAGTTTGTCTGACAAATATGGCACCAAGGATAGCCGCCGCCAACCCACAGGTAGCCATGAAAAAACCAGGGCGAAGGCCGCCTTCTTTTGGAGTGGATCGGTCAAAAGTCGCGATGACCATGAGTGCTTTGCTTGGTGATCCAGGAACATACATTTTCATGCCGGGTTGCTCGTCGCTCTTTTCAAGAGCTTTCCCGTAGTACATGCTATGCCAGTCGGTTAAGCGACCAGCGTATAAAGAGTTGGCAAGGGCAACTGATGTCCACACTCCGGCGGATGTGCCAACGGATAGGAAGTAGCAAACCATGATCTGTCCAAATATCCCTGCCATGAAGAATGGGACAGCCGATCGTCGATTGATGCCACCACTAAAAACAAGGTCGCCAAACTCGGTCGCAGTGCCCGCATATGGCGCCAGCTGTTGCAGGACACTGTCGATGCGGGTCAGGTATGCATCATCCGCCGATGTATCTCTCATGCCCCATGTACCTGGCAGATTTTGGAATGTTAATCTCCCAGTGTCAAGGATTGCACCACCTAAAATTGAGATCCAGAGCGTTTGCCCGACTTCAACTCGCGCGACTTGACCAGAAAGATCAATTTGCTGAGGAGCGTTCTGTTTGAGGTACTGTACGACGCGGAAGTAGGATCTCGCCAGTTTGGAAAGTGTGGCAGATACCTTGTGGGCATGAGGCGCATAGGAATGAAAGTCAATGGCGCAAATAGGGATGTCGTGGTTGATGAGATCAAGGTCAATTGTGTACACAGGACCATATTCGTTGTCACCAACCCTTGTCGCCACTCCACGCAAGGGGCTTTGAGAGTGTGGGCGTCGAACCATTTGCGCTGCCACTACATAAAGCGCATCCCGTTCACTTGCTACATCTATGATTGAACTAGGAGGCATGTTTTTGGTACAAAACACCATTTTGCTGTTCGAAAAAACTTGCACCTCCCATTCGCGAAAGGCATGGTAGTCTGTGGCTGCAAATAGAAGAAAGTCACGGGCTACAGGAGGAGGGCATTTGGTTTCAAAATTGGGGGATTGAGGGACGAGGTTAACTCGGATCATGAGCCCCGCGGGATTAATCTCCCATAATTCCTCATTAAGGGGTGTCTCTAAAGGTCGGTAGGTCACACATCGCAGTTGAGATAAAACTCGTTCCAGCGCTTGAGCCCTGGCACCGGCGCTGATAGAGTTTGAGCGCACCCAGAAGTTGGCTCTTCCAAACGCAGAACGAATGCCAGGTACAAAGTGGCATGCGCTGGTGACCTAGCTGATGCCCTGCATACCACGTATGGATAGCTTTGGTAAACCGGCGAAGAGGAAAACACCTGTGACAGGCTCAATCTGCCAGAGCTGATTTGGAGATGTGCCCAAGGTGGCATAGAGAATGGTCGCCAGGAGCAGAAGACCAGGGGGCCATGATACCACATCATTCACGGGTGCTTGAGCAAAGACAAGGGGCAGGGATAAAGCGATGACGGCTGTGGTGATGATTGTTACAGGGATACGAAGGGATATCTTCAAGATCTGCATCTCCTTGGTCAGGTTCCACAGCTTTCATTATGTGAGTTGGGTTTCCTTACATGATTTGATTCAATGGCTGCACTAGATTCTTGTGTTCGATGTAGCGAGTTCTCATACTGTAGATATGACGTGAAGAAAGGATTATCTTGAATTTGGCCCGAAATACTCACAGATTTATTACCATTGGCAAATCTGTCTCTATAGCCCTCCATCCCATATGCAACTTTCTCGTCTTGGTTTGGGAGCATCAAAGAAAGCTGTTCCATCGACGTATGTGGTGACATTCAAGTTGGAAGAAGAAGCGCTGGGTTGCTATCCGTGTCCCGCATGTGGAACTGTGGTCGCGCCCCCACTGCCTTCCGTTTGTTAACTTTACCACTATGCTTTATTACGATCGACACGACTTACTTTGACCTCCAATCGTTTTTCTTTTAATTCGTAGAAGACGCCTAGTTTCCGATTGAGGCGAGAACTGTGAATGGCGTAACCAGCCCGTCTATTTCGTTTCTTTTTGAAGGGATGAGGTCTGATCATGAGGCCAAGCGTGACATGATTGTTGTTTGGCAGCAGCCTGCAAAGAAGACAACTGTGACCAAACATCTCTCTTGAACTCAAGCCTGAGCTCTATTCCTCGTTCTAGGTTCTAACTTTTTGCCTCTAGTATTCCTCTAGCAGAAGAGAAATTCTGACCCTTGTCGGACGTGATCTCTTTGGTGGCCATTATCAGTTGATATATACAAGGAGGTCGCGAACCATTCGCGCTTGAGCATCTTGGTCCTCCATATGTCCGACCGGGTAAGCTGGGCTGGAGATGCCATGGAAGTGCTGCAACCTCAACGTTATCAGTATATCGATACTACACGGCTTTAAGAGAGTTACAGAGGGATCATTGAAGTGGGTATCCATTTTTATCTCTGAACCTGGTCTAATAGTTTCATGTAGTTGAGATGCGACACAGGCGTCCTACGTCCTGCGAGAGCTCTTTGCAACCTCTGAAGATCAGGGAACCAAGTTCACTCCTGTTGATCTTTCCGTCATGAAATGGGCCACTCTACCTGGTGTCAGTCTCCGCGACCTTCATTTGTTTTCTGGTCTACCCCTTTACCGAAGACGCCTCCCCAGCCTCATTCACATTCTTTCTTCAGCAACCCAAGATGAAGACTCCTTACCCTGAGCTCTCTATAACACTCGAACTCAGATCTGTCTTCCTAAATTTCTCTCTTCCCGAGCACAACATTGCATCTGCTTCTCCGGATGCTAGTCTTCTTTCAACCTCAAACACATAGGCGGGAAATATGATGCCAGATTCCCGACGTTTTTTGCGCGGTCAAGTTTGGGTCAATTCCAAGTCAAATTTAACTTTCGACATCTGAAAACCCTGTAGGTAACCCTCCCTCGCAATGCCAACCATTCCCAGCAGTGGCAACACGCCTCTACCTCCCAATCCCAGCTTCCCCTCTACTACCTGTTCTTGACTGCAGAACCCGACTACCTTGTTGACCCTTTCGCCGTCTTCCTGGATTATGTCGGTCATTGGGAAGGCCTTTCAGACGCTACGTATGCATGGCTTCCTCGTTTCCGTTGATAAGGAGTGTAACAATACACTCCTAAAAATGCGAATTTTATATACAAAACCCAACAGTACTATTTAATACATTTACAATGATTGCAAGGATCAATGGACAAGCCCTGTCCTGTTGATTAAGGTATTTATCTAAGAAATTTGCAGTCTATGGTAGAAGAAATTGCGGTCGGCACGTGAACGGGTCACTTCAATATGCTCGAAGCCTATAAAAGACAACACTACCACGAAATATTACACTACAGGTGTTTTAGAGTAGAAACACCTCAGCACAGGGTGTTGGAAAATACACTAAACATGGGTATATATTATCAAAGGATTAAATTTATTAATGCAACGAAAGACGTGTATGCAAATAAATGCAGCGCGAGCCAGACGTGTGAAGTCAGAAAGTCACATGTGGAAAAGTCTTATGCAAGCAAGCTCGATTAGTCGAACTCGTCACGCGCATGACTTGTCACACAAAAAGAATACCTCTGATATTATGTTGCCTCGAGAAATTAGGTTTTAGGAAAATATTAGCTTTCCTTCCTAATTAAAATAAGAGAATGCTACTAGTGTTAACTACAGTACAAGTATGAAGCCTAGTAATAAAAAGAAAACTACTAAAGTACAAGGTTTGCGAGCATGCGAGCCATTCCCGGAAGTTGCCGTGCACGCATCAAAAGTGATGTGTCGTGTGCCACAACCGCGTGAAAGTACAAATACCCAGAATAAAACAGTTC
>KN838612.1:48136-84384 GCA_000827195.1 Laccaria amethystina LaAM-08-1 | reverse complement strand
GTCTTCATAGTAACCTAAACAATAGAGAAAGAAAACACGCGATATCAAAGAGAGATAAAAATAGCATTCCGGCTATTTCCGCATATGCATCAAAACTGATGCGTTCGAAGAATTATAGTCGATACACTACAAAATCTGTAGTGTCCCTCGAGAATGACTACAAAATAAATACCATACACTAGTAAAATATAGGAGCTACCCGGCTATCAAAGTATTACCGTAGAAAAACACATGTAAAAGCGTAGATAAGGTATTTTCGTATTTAAGGAGTGCGCAAGCAGGTCTAAATGCAAGGAATCGTCCCACATTGACCAGCTAGTTGCACTCCGAGTAGAGACTCAGGAGGTGGACAGCTGTATTCAATTTTAAAGGAGTTTTCTTCGTGATTTAAGATAAAGTTTTAAGTGATCAAAGCCAGCGCGCTTAGGAATCATTATACTTTGTATTGGAAAGCTTAAGGTTTTAAAAATAAGGAAATTCTTGACAAGGCAGCGAACTTGTGAGGACAAACATTGGATCATATTGAGATGGTAGAAGCTCAAGGGAGTTATACGAAATCAGGAGTCATAAAGTCAATTGCTTTTGCGGAAAATTAAGAAAACTTGTTGGACAAATAAAACCAGAAAGCTAAGCCAAGACAAGGTAGCCAGATCCATAAGTCTGGTATAGCACGGCTATTAAAACATACTCAAATCACACCCTATTACCAAAACCATTACAAGCCTTAGGGCTACAATAATACAAATTTTGTATTAAAAATTCGTAAAGACAAGTCAATAAAGTGAAATTCTATTATACAAAACATTTGGGTATTTCCTAATACCTTGAGACCCCGAATTCGAAGCATTTGTGCACGTACCGTGAGCGATATTGTGTTTAAGGTGTTTGTGAGTGTGTGTGTTGTTGTTTGTTGCTCACACATCAATTCAGCGTGCGCGTGTCGCACGGTTTGCTCTCCCGCATGTAACGAGCTTCTCACCGTGCGCTGTAAAAACGACGGAGCCAGGATTTGGATAAGCCGAGGTTCTCGTTTTGTTCAATGTCCACGAGCGAGTATCATGGACAAGGTTTAGACGGACGAATCTTCTTCAATGGGAGGAAGAGTGATTGTTGAGTTGCAGGGACTGTGCACTGAACGTTCACGGGACCCCATTCGCTCACCCAGTTTCTCTTTAAATTGCCTCTCCCGAAACCCAGGGTCACGGTGAACTCGCCTCACCACCGCTGTGGTGCCGAAGATTCGATTCCTCAGCTCGCATCGGCGTCTGGAAAGGAGCTCGAAGTGATGAGAGGACCACGTTAAATTCGTCGCCGTTGTCCTCAACGCTGCTCTGGGGTTGTACGCAGGATGTGCGAATCGGCGCCCTTTAGACAGGAGAGGAGAGGCGACGTTTTCGTCAAGTCCGATGCAATAGTGTCGATTGAGGAGGAGAAGAGTGTGTGGAAGTTCGTTGAGCTGGGCGTGATGGGGCAGTGGCGCCGTAGGCTGGAAGACCGCCGTGGGGCATGCTTAAGTATGCGACGCTTGACTTGGTGGAGGGGCGTAGGTGGATGGATTGACCAGGCGAGAGGACGGGTCTATGATGATTCGATTCCTGTTAGGAAGGACGGGAGGTGATGCCAGCCAGGGGGGAGGGACGGAAGTGTGCGGGTTGGTCGAACGGTGTGTGGTGGGGTAATAGGCCGAATCCTACTGGGAGGTCGAACTGCTGCAGATCATGCGTCTGGGTTGTGTCGTGGAGGAGGTTCGAGCACCCTGATCTGATGGGTGACGCTTCCTGAGGGGGGGTTCTCAAATCCCTACTTCTGCAACTTCTACAGAGCAGGTGGCAACTCTGGTCACTGCGGTTCCAAAAAGAAGGCGAAAGGTATCCAGATCAAGATATCCAATCGACTCATCACTGGCAGCCGCACAACCAAGGCAAGAGAAAGATTCGGCTAGAATTATTAGCTAGCTGCGGCGTTGGTGAGGCTCAGAATTGGGGCACTACTTGTCCTAACAATTTTTAGCATTTCTTCAAGTACTTCAAAAGGGGATTTGAATGTGAGTTTGCGCTGGCACATTCGTCGTTACAGCTCTTCACAGGCTTCACACCTTACAGGTCTGATGAAGCAATCCGGGGGCACAGAATGATTTCGTCCGACTAAAGTCCACGGCATAATGTCTCTGAAAGATCTCATCGATACCAGTGTACTATAAATGCTCAAAGGATGCGTGTCAACAAACTCATTCCTTGTCTTCAACCATTAGCCTTACCGCGCAGTCAGCCCTCGGATTACCTTTACCACACCAACAATATTTGATATTTTTATGGTGGCCACTCCAGATCACAGCGACGCTAATCTTTCCAAGATAGTAGGCCCGAATGATACAATTGGGTAAGTTAAGCGGCTTGTTTCGTAGACTGCATACTCACCAGAGCTGGGCTTTTCAGAGTCATGGGTTCAACAGGGACTGGAAACTCGTCGGTGAGGGCTTGAGCTTATGTATCCTCAGTTCAAAATGTTATTAACATTTGGCACCGTTCATGGAATGATAGTTTATTCGGCGATCCACTGGTGACGAATCTATTGAAATTGGACATGGCATCGAGCCTTTAACGTCCGAGATTGGACAATATAACTACTTCAACGCGGGCGGACGCTGCGTGACGTTGCCTGGATTTGATGATTCTTGTGAAGGGGCAACAGACACCGATGTCCTGCGAAAAATCACAGCTTTACTCGAGTACGTACCCAATCCCTCATCCATCACAGTCCCTGAGTGAATTTCGTAGATTCAAGGCCGGCTCTGAACTCGCAACAGAGATGAGGAAACTCTTGGATAAGCATAGTATTGAGAGGGCGAACTTGAAAAAGGAAATGGAGGAAGCGATTGCGGCGAAGGACGAGGCGTTGAAGAAGGAGTTGGATGCAGAACGAACCAAGATGCAAAACCAGAGGACAAAATGGGAAGAACAGAGGGGGGCATTAGCAGATGGTCTCGCTGCGGTTAGAGAAGAACAGAGGAGGGCATTAGCAGACGGTCTCGCTGCAGTTAGAGAAGAACAAGGGAGGGCATTAGCAGATGGTCTCGCTGCGGTTAGAGAAGAACAGGGGAGGGCATTAGCAGATGGTCTCGCTGCGGTTAGAGAAGAACAGGGGAGGGCATTGGCAGATGGTCTCGCTGCGGTTAGAGAAGAACAGGGGAGGGCATTGGCAGATGGTCTCGCTGCGGTTAGAGAAGAACAGGGGAGGGCATTAGCAGATGGTCTCGCTGCAGTTAGAGAAGAACAGGGGAGGGCATCAGCAGATGGTCTCGCTGCAGTTAGAGAAGAACAGAGGACGGCATTAGCAGAAGGTCTCGCGGAGGTGGTCCGCAATTTGTCTGAAACGCCGCCCAGGGGCATCTGGGTTCGCTCTGGGGGGATTCTAGACTTCATAAGAACTCTATACCAGAATATCTTGGACCGCGACCCGGAAAATTCGGAGGCCTTGGAGTCCCACACACTCAATACATACACTCACGGGCTGGCCAGTACTGTGGATAACTTCTTCATGTCGCCTGAATATGAGTCGAGGGGTTTATCAACGGAGGCCACGGTTGATAAATATTATCTATCGCTCTTGGGTCGCCAACCTGAGGCCCAGGGGAAGGCATATTGGGTTGGGGAAATCCAGCGGGGCATGACCCTTCGGACGGTGGCTAACGGTTTTGTCGGTAGCGATGAATATCACGGGAGAGTTCGTGCTGAAACGGCGCCAGATCCAGTCCATTGGCCTTAGTACATGCTTGATTCGAATGTCCCGTACAGGGAAAGTGATTAGTTGATGTCCTGTGTATAAGTAGGTCGAATCATGGCTGCCCGCCCATATGCACAACACTTCGATGGTACCTAATATTTTGTCACTTGAGCCTCGACTGACGGAATAATGAGGGTACCGAACTCCATTGTTGTTTCTTTCATGGCACTGGTGCACTGTAGGCACGTCATGTTCACCGTCAAAATGGCGTCGAAGCAATGTTCAAATTAAGTTCGTCCTCAATTATAGGTCTGAATTGTTGTCCAACTCGTTGTCGTTGTAAGAAATTCTGGCCTTATATTGGTCAACCCAAAGGACGACCCTTCCACTTTCTTGCCAATACTTACCTTTGTCTGTCGCGTTTCGAGTGATCAACGTCGTGCGCATTGCGCACTCCGCAGTTGCTGATATCAGGGGTTTCCAAAAGGGGTTGACACACCAGACACGTCGAGGCGCCATTCAACTCCTCTCCAACTCATGCTCTAATTTTTCTCCTATAACACCACATAATTCGGTTGGCTGGTTTACTCCTAGTTCTCTACCAAAATGTCTGCTAATGTCAGGGCACGACGGCCAGCATCGCCGCCCCCAGGCATCCCAACGACAACTTCACAACGATTTCCACATCCTAGGGAAGGCCACCTCGATGCGGACGCCCGTAGAGCTGCTGCGTCGAAAGGCTTTGGTCCGGGCCGAACAAAGAGTTATCCACCGGGAGGATTGAATGTGACGTCTGGGGAGTGGAAGTTGTTGTTCTTGATCGTCCTGGTTGCAGCGGGTGTGCGCTTGTTCCGACTGTCCAAGCCCAATAGCGTCGTGTAGGTCCTTTTTCGTGCCTCGGATATATCTAACCCTTACCGGTACAGCTTTGACGAAGTCCATTTCGGAAAATTCGCCTCGAAATACATCAAAACACAGTACTTTGTGGATGTGCACCCACCACTCGCCAAGTTGCTGATAACACTAGCTGCTTTTATCTTTGGTTACGATGGCCAGTTTGATTTCAAGGACATCGCAAAGTGAGTGCCATCTCCACCTCACGGCGGTTAATCAACTCATCTTTGTAGACCATACGAGAACGTACCCTACGTCGCCATGCGAATGATACCAGCCGTTCTGGGCGTAGCCACCGTCCCCGTCTCCTATCTCACCCTCCGCGCCCTCGACTGCCGCGCAACCACCGCTCTCTTAGCCTCTCTCTTCATCACATTCGAAAACGGAATGATCACTCAATCCCGTCACATTCTCCTCGACTCCCCCCTCATCTTCTTCACAGCCCTCACCACCTTCCTCTGGATCGGGTTCTGCAACGAGGATAAGCATGAACCGTTTACCGAGTCATGGTGGACGTGGCTCACCCTCTCTGGGTTATCTCTTGGCGCAGTGTTGAGCTGCAAGTGGGTCGGGTTGTTCACCATCGCCACAGTGGGGGTCAGCACGCTATATCAGCTATGGAACCTCCTTGGGGATCTGAGAGTACCACCCAGGCTGTTCGCACGGCACTTCCTAGCCCGCGCACTCTGCCTCATCGTCGTGCCCATCTTCTTCTACATGGCCATGTTCGAAATCCATTTCCTGATCCTCGAAAACTCGGGGGACGGCGACGGGTTCATGAGCTCCGAATTCCAACACACCCTCGGTGGTCGGGGAATGGCAGACACATTCGCGGACGTCGCTGTGGGGTCAAAAGTCACCATTCGCCACGTCAACACGCAAGGCGGGTACCTCCACTCGCATCCCCACAACTACCCCGGCGGCAGTAAACAGCAACAGATCACTCTGTACCCCCACCGAGACTCCAACAACGACTTTAGGATCTTCAACGCCACTTTGGATGGGGACACTCATTTTGATTGGGAGAACTCTCCACTGGAGTACATCACCCCCGGGATGCGCATTAAGCTCCGCCACATAGCCACGGAGAAACATGTCCACTCGCATGATCACCGTCCTCCGGTGTCCGATGTCGACTTCCAGAACGAAGTCTCTGCTTATGGTATGCCTGGGTTCCAGGGCGACGCGAATGATGACTGGTTCGTGGAGATTGAGCGTGGGGATCGCCGGGATAAGGAGTCGACTAAGCGCTTGAGGACTCTGCGGACGACGTTTAGGTTGAGGCATGTTCTGACTGGGTGTTACTTGTTCTCTCACAAGGTCAAGCTGCCTGAATGGGGCTACGAGCAGCAGGAGGTGACGTGCAATAAGAATGCTGTCAAGGCCAACTCGTTGTGGTTCATTGAGACATCGAGCCATCCGCAATGTACGTGTTGGATATGTTTGATTCGTTGGACTTGCTGACGAAGTGTGATGTATAGTACCTCCCGACGCACCCAAGGTTAACTATAAGCTACCTGGATTCCTTTCTAAATTCTGGGAGCTCCAGCAAGTCATGTGGACAACGAACGCTGGTCTGACTGATCGACACGCCTTTGACTCTCGTCCGGATTCATGGCCACTTCTTCGTCGTGGTATTGTACGTTTTCGCTCTTCTGTACACGACCATTGCTGACTGTGATTGATAGAATTTTTGGGTGAAAGAACATCATCAGATCTATTTGATCGGAAACCCTATGGTGTGGTATTTGAGCACTTTATCTGTGGCTGCATACATCCTTGTCCGGGGATTCCTGATTTTACGTGCTAAGAGAGGATTCAGAGACTTTGATTCCAGTACGTCTTGCCTATCTTCCTTTCACCCCCCCTCTCTAACATCTCATCCAGCCAAAGTCGTGAAATACGACTCGCTTTGCGGCTTCCTCTTCATTGGCTGGGGCCTGCACTACTTCCCCTTCTTCCTCATGGGCCGCCAGCTCTTCCTGCATCACTACTTCCCTGCGCTATACTTTGCTATCCTGTTATCATGTAGTGTCTTTGACCTCCTCACTTCGACGCTCCGACCTCGCGTGCGGTTACAGATCGCTGGCGTACTGATCATCCTTGCCATTTGGAACTTCCAGTATTATAGCCCCCTCACGTATGGCAGTCCCTGGACGAGATCGAAGTGCGAAAAGGCAAAGATGATGAAGACGTGGGATTTCTCTTGGTGAGCACAAGTATGGTCTGCTGCGCATAGACCGCTTGCTGATCTTTGTTACGTATAGCCATGATTTCCACACTGATGTAAGTCACCGGTCACCCATCTCAACACGATATACAAGAACTAACTGATGAATTCTGATAGTATGCACATTACGACAGCGTCGGCCTCGCAACGCCTCAAAAGTCCGCAGCCGCCGTTTCAACGATTGGCGGTGAGGGTGGGGGCCGTGCGCCTATCGTTGTCGAGGATAAAAACGCACAGGGAAAACCACACGAAGACGAACGTACCGAAACAGCAGCCATACCAGGGAGAGCAGAACCAGGTCGTGATATCTTTGCGGGAGAACCTATTAAGGACATCAAGAGTATGTCAAAGCAGCCTGAGAAGGAGGAGGATGTACCGGAGAGGGCGCCGAAGAAGATCAGCTCGGTGGTCACTTTGTCGACGGAATCAGTACCAGTGAAGGCTGAGAGCACAGAATCTTCGAAAGCTGAGACTCTAGATGCAACGTCCACGACATCAGAAAAGGAAAAAGAGAAGCAGGAGCCTCTGGTGGTTGCTGTTGACGGACCTGAAGGCGCGGCGGCTAAGAAAGCTACTGCAGGTCCTTTGATTGAGGCGGATGCTGAAGCTGAAAAAGTTGCGCAGGAGTTGTATCCGGAAGCTGCCTCGTAGGACATTATAGCTTGCTCGTTGTTACGATACTATTTGATATTTATCCCTTCGAATCAATCCATATTGGAGGTACTCCCTGGTTTGGCCAGTGGTTTCGAGCTTTGCACATTGGATGTGTTATTTGGTTGTACACCAGTCAATGAGTTACACTAGTCAATGAGTCAAAACACATTTCCAGGATCACTTCTTAAGCTATTTCTTTAATTTTTTTTGCATTGTGTGCACATATATAGTCTTTATAGTAATCCCAAGTTTCTAAGGTGTGGCATGTTTCAATCTTTTGATATCTGCAAATTATACTAATAGGTGCTCATTCACCACACAACTGAATATAAGTACATCTGAGTGATCTTGGCACTAAATTTCAGAAAAGAGCCTTTTTTTTTTTTTTTGACAATAGCTTAAGGCATTCAACAAGCATTCAATTAAAAGAGTTTTGAGTTGAGCTGATACTCCAGTGAACCAAAAACCACTGAAAGGACCAAATCACACTTAAAAGGGATGAGCAGATGAGGAAGGTCACATTCCGTCACACTCTCCATTTTCGTAAGCGGGCTATCGTCGACAAAAACCATGGTCAACAATGCGAAATCGGATGCTCTCAAGACACAAATAGGTCGAGAACAGAATGATATTTTTTCAAAAACGGTGTAGGGCGATTTACAGTGTCTAGAACGTGCAGGCTGCAACCCTCACGCTTCAGGGCGTAGATAAAGTAATCAGTCAAACCTTCTTTTTATTACTAACCTTCGTTTTCATGCCCTTGTTTTTCTTCTTCTTAGCTTTACGGTCGTCCTTCCCACTGTCAACCCTCGCCGAAGATTTGCTTGCCTTCTTGTTGATAATGCGCTGCAACGCTCGCTTCGTCTCTCCCTTGGGGAAGGTCGAGATATCGAAGTAGCCTCCGGCGTATTCGAGGAGCCTAGAAGAGGCGTTAGTCGAGCAAAGCTTCTCATAGAGCAGCGAAGGCGTACCATTCAGGCTTGACTTCCGACACGGTGCGAATGAACGGCCCAGTCGTCAACACGAATTCGTTGAAGAGGACCCACTTAGGTTGGGGTTTCAGACCGCAGGATGGATGGAGAACAACGATCTGCATAAGGATGAGTGAGAAGCGCCAATGGGTCAACTTGAGAAGGACGTACCTGGTTGTCTTTCACTGTCAGATAATTCCCTTTCTCTCCTTTGTGCGCAACTTGCATGAAGAACCCGCACACCAAGGTTTGCCGGATGTTGGTGTACAATTCCTTCTCGTCTGAGAGCGACAGCAAATCTATATTAAAGCGCTCCATTGTCCGCTGTAGCTGCGCACGAACATTGCCTGCTTGTTGCAGCGCACGATGGGATAGGAAGTGCGTCCATGTCCAGTTCTTGTCATGAATATCTGATGAGAAGTAAGAAGGAATGGTAGAGCGACTTTCAATGGATAGCTTACTTCGCTTGTACTGGTTATAGACATTCAACAACGTCAGATGATCTCCGTCAGGAAGTGTCAACAGAGCCTTTGCAGCATCCGCTTGTTGTTTTTGATCATACGGTCGGAACCACACATTGGGTACTATGGATGATGTTCGTCAGGAAGGTGAAGCAGTCGAAGAAGTCCATGACATACCTGACATCATTGCGGTGATTGTCAACATCTCATTACTGCATTTGAATTCTGGGCTAACGATCAGCAGCTTCGATAGCTATGGATATAATTAGTCGAATGAAATACCAACAACGTGGTGGTGGGTATCTACCTGAGGATCTATAGGGAACTCGGCCATCGTAGCACCTAGGGCAGTGAGGTTCCCGTTGTCTAGAGCCCCGAGGTAATACAATAGTTCTATTGCCCTCGTAAGCGCCTCAGGTGCCGGGGCATCGACATAATCAAATCGGACAAGATCCTATTTAAATCAACTTCGTCAGATTGCAGAACCACCTGAAAGGATGGAAACTGACCTTGATTCCAAGTTTTACCAACTCCAGTACCGTAATAGTCAGATTGCTCGCCAAAATCTCCGGGCAAGTCTGCTCCTCCATTTCCGACATAAAGTCCTTCTCAGTGTACAGCCGGAAACACTTTCCTGGCCTCGTACGTCCTGCACGTCCTGCCCTCTGTTGAGCAGACGCTTTTGATATGCGGCTGACAAGCAAGCTCTCCGCGCGTATTCGCGGAATGTAACCCTTCTGCTTCGAAAAGCCCGGGTCTACGACATAAACGATTCTGTCAATTGTCAGCGACGTTTCTGCAATGTTCGTCGACACAACGACTTTCCGTCCACGCGGACCACCAGTCGAACGGGCAGCAGGAGGTGCGTCGAATATCCGTTGTTGTTGCTGTGGGGGGAGGGAGGAGTAAAGAGGAATGCAGACAAGGGGACCCACAGACTCCGAATCTTGGTTGATGAGATCTTCTGCATCTAGCCTGATCTTGCGACACGCGTCCTCGATTTCCTTCTCTCCGGTCAAGAACACCAAAACATCGCCTTCCTCTTCAGCGCGATGAATCATGAGTACTGTTCGGATAGCAGCCTCCACGTAGTCAGGTTCTGGCTCTTGCGTGTAGATGACCTCCACCGGATATGTCCGACCTGGGACTTTAAAGAGTGGGGTTGAGACGCCGGAGCGTAAGCTGAAGTAGTTCTGGAACTTGAGAGCGTCGAGAGTGGCCGACATGACAATGATTTTGAGGTCAGACCGCCTCTTGGCAACACCTTTCAGCAGACCCATGAGGACATCAGTTGCAACGGTGCGTTCGTGGGCTTCGTCAAGGATGATGGTGGAATATCGCTCAAGGCTGGGGTCTTTCATGGCTTCGCGCAGAAGCATACCGTCTGTCATGTATTTGAGAAAAGTTGTTCCAGGTTCTGTCATGTCTTCGAAACGGATTGAGTAACCGACGTGTCGGCCCAGCTGGACTGTGGGAGTTGAGCGAGTTCAATCGAGCGAGGAAGACGGGAAGAACGTACTGTCCATTTCATCGGCCACACGTTTGGCGACTGACATCGCTGCTACCCTTCTAGGCTGCGTGCATGCCACAAGTTTGCCTTTTGTATGCGGCAAGTCTGAATAGACAACGAATTGTGGGATTCTAGCGACGTGAGGTCAAATGAAGCTCCATTATGATTGGATTCACTATACGCACTGTGTTGTCTTTCCCGATCCTGTCTCGCCGACCACTACGATGACCTGGTTTTCGCTGAACTGTCCCTATGTATCAGCGTCGATTCAAAGGAATTGCAAGGAGGAGGTCCCATCCTTAAAGATCGTCCTCAATCGCCATTAAGGGCGAACTTTAGGGATGGGACCTCCACTCACGATTTTCAAGAACTCGTCCATTTGCGCGTAAACAGGTAGTTTCTTCCGCGCCTCAAGAATCTTCCTGTATTGGGGCGTATGACGCTGTTTTGTGAAAGGATTTATGTCTCCATTCTATAAAATAATGAGATTAGTTGAAATGCCCACAGTTAATTACGCACTAGAGCCTTGCGAACTTGTTCTCCGGTCACTTTTCGTGGCCGAAACCCAGACAACGGCTCCTTTATGCTTGGACTCGGCGTGGAGGGTCCTGCTCCCTTTCTTCCATTATAATGATGCGCAAGATACGGGTTGTCCTTGGGGTCGCTACCAGCCATGGATTTGGCGACTTGGCGATTGAGAGTAAGTGATGGTGAGTGAGAGTAAGTGATGGTGAGTGACAAAGATCAGATATCGGTGCCAGCCGATACAACATACGGCGCTAAGCTTGTGATAAAGGCAGGAGTGATAATATGACGCAGTAAGCGCTTTTTCGACCAAGTTCAGATCAATTTGCAACAAAACGGCATCCATTGTCTCGTCGCCAGTGCCAATCCAAGTAAACGTATTCAAATTCTTAGTGGTGCCAGTGGGTGAGGCCAGGCGCGAAATTTCTCTCCTGCGCTGACAGCGATGCAAAACATTTGGGGAGGAGGCGCGGTATCTGCCTCCATATGGTTTCTGAACTGAGACATATTGGTCCAAGTGGAGACAACTTTGTGACCGTCTGGAACAGCTAATTCACATTCGAAGGGTGGACTGGAAAAGGAAGAATAAAATCCCATAAGACGAGCAACTTTTATGAGGATTTCATAGCGTACTGTGGCTATCATTGAAGTATGCGGCGGCGGATTCGCAGGCTGGGCAAAGGCTGGGGCAAAGTGTATGGAGAGTTAAAGGCAGCCGTGGGAACAAACATATGCTCGTCTCACGACTGAGGGCGATTGGAACATCGCAGAGCTAGCTTACGAGTTCTGATAGCATGCAAATTACGGTAGCGTCAGCGTCGCAACCCCTCAAAAGTCCGCAGCCGCCGTTTCAACGATTGGCGGTGAGGGTGGGGGCCGTGTGCCTATTGTTGTCGAGAATCAAAACGCACGGGGCAAGCCACACGAAGACGAACGTACCGAAACAGCAGCCATACTAGGGAGAGCAGAACCAGGTCGTGATATCTTTGCGGGAGAGCCTATTAAGGAAATCAAGAGTATGTCAAAGCAGCCTGAGAAGGAGGGGGATGTACCGGAGAGAGCACCGAAGAAGATCAGCTTGGTCACTTTGTCGACGGAATCAGTGAAGGCTGAGAGCGCAGAATCTTCGAAAGTTGAGACACCAGATGCAACGTCGACGACATCGGAAAAGGAGAAGCAGGAGCCTCTGGTGGTTGCTGTTGACGGACCTGAAGGCGCGGCGGCTAAGAAAGATACGGCAGGTCCTTTGATTGTGGCGGATGCTGAAGCTGAAAAAGTTGCACAAGAGTTGTATCCGGAAGCTGCCTCGTAGGACATTTATAGTTTGCTCGTTGTTACGATACTATTGGATATTTATCCCTTCGAATCAGTCTATACTGGAGGTACTTCCTGGTTTCGCCAGCGTTTCGAGCTTTCGTGACTTTTCATTGGACACGTTTGTTTGGTTGTACGCGTCAAGTATGCCAGTCCTCACAAACTAATGTACATCATGAATCTAAGTAGCGAAAAATGAATGACGAAGGGAATCAAACACCGAGATGAATATATGTAGCCCATCGGCTTGGGTGAACCCCTTTCTCTTGTAACCTCCGGACTGCTAAATCAAGTGCGTACGGTACCAATTTCGGGTCCACTTCTTGATCGGGGTCCTTAAACAACTCTTCATAAACTGTTTGCGCGATTTCAGGTCCGTCGTTATCGTTCATGGTCCTAAATCCAGATATTTATAACATGATCGAGGAACGGGTGAGTATTTGAAAAACTGACCACATTGTGCCAATAACACTTCGAAAGCCTGGCTGGCTATCAAGGCTATTCTACAGTGAGATCAAAAAATACTCACCAGCGTAAATCATACCAGCTGCGAGGTTAAGAGTTTCGTCCGGAATTGACAGGTCGTTCGATGCGCTCTCGCAAGCACTAAGAAAGGCCAGAAATGCGTTGGGCGTATGGCAGCCAATCAATTTAGCAAGCGTCAACCGCCCATCTTCAAGCTCAAAACCGCTATTCAGAGGGTCACCTCGGTCTTGATGACCGTGACAAGCAAGATGAAGAATTGAAGTTTGAGCGAGGTGAATGGTCGCATCTTCTACAGTCCGGTTCGAATTAGAAATAGTCAGCGGTGTACCAGCCTCGCCCAACCGAAGAAGTTGGTTGGGAGGGGTAAATTGTTCAACGACCTTTACTTCGTTCACCGTCCTTGGCAAACTTGTGTGACCTTTGGTCGTTGGTTGGGCTAACACCAGCATTTTGAGTTGTGAGCTAAGAAGCATGGAAGGCTTTGAGCGAGCTTCGAGGAGGGCTGAAATAGTTGGTGTGTAAGAAGAGACAGCGTATGTTGAAACACTTTCGACGTGGGGTGTTCCGAAACCTATCCCCGCAGCGTGGAGAGGAAGAAATCCAAAGAGACCTGTGGGACACCACCAAAGACGTGTGCGCTTCAACGGATCTGCATTCTTCCATTTCCAAGATAAGCTTGAGAATTTGAGGGAGTAAAACCTTACCGAGGTAGCGCCCAAGCGGTCGAGAACTGGTTTTGCGATGTGTTGCCATAAACCACCCAACATCTTTTCATAAGGGGGCAGGGAGCGGGCTGAATTTGTAGGCTTGCCTGCCCTTTCTTGTACTGGGACACACTCTTCCTCCTGTAAAATAGACCGAAACGCCCGATTAGCTTGTTGTATCCCTATCGACAGGTTCTCCAGGACTTTCTCTGTCAGTGTAGAGAAATAAATTGCGTCAATACCAGATGGACGAATAAGCAGTGCGGCATATGTTGACGAATTTCCAATCAGTACCACAACTGGCCCTTGTGATGAAACCTTCATTAAGGTATCATACGTTTTCGGTCGCAGGAAATCCTTGAATCCGGGGATAGAACGAACCTCATCCACAAGCCTTTCAAACGAGGTCTCTAGCTCCATCTGCTTCATAGCCTCAGCTTTTGAAACACCCGAATTTACCTGTCCTTTGCAATGATCAAGCTCGACGGCGGTTTCTTGAAGTTGATGCGCCAGACCTTGGGGCAAACCATCGAATGAGGTTCGTAACCGCAACAGCCGCGTCCAAAATAGAGCACGAGATCTGTCAACAAGCTCTAAACATTTTTCTGGTCCTTTTGAAATGAGAGCATGGATAGGCCCCGCCCGTGCAAGATAAGCGGACCCCTTGAGGTGCCGCATACGGGTCTCGAGAACTAGTTGGCTCGGATCCATATAATTTTTTTTTGATGAGTGATTAATCAAGGTTTCGGTTACGTCAAAAACGAGCTTCTGATGATGACGAACTTCGGAACCAAGATGCCGAAGGAGTGCTTTGATAGTTCGCTTCTCCAGCGGAAGAGACAGTACGTTTTCGTTACTGGAGAGAAACTTGTCAATTCCAGGAAGTCTACTGCTTGTCGGTAAGCCTGGAACTGAGGAATCGCTTGAAGCCGGTAATACAATGAGATCTTCGGGCCACGGAAGATGAAAGTTTTTTTCCAGCCGCAGGTTGTCGAGGTCCAAACGCGCATCATCGAAAGTTTCTAGATGTCCCTCAATAGGGTAGTAGCGGAAAATACATTTATGTCCAGAAAACTTGGTGTTGCTCTCCCCAAGAGCACGATATTCGAACGTGTAGGAACTCTTTGGTAGAGAGTCAACTGGGAGAATTGTGCGGTGCACATACGCCGTGATGGACCTTCCCAAGGCCTCGTGCTCATCTTCCCAGGCCCATTTGAGGTCGCTTTGCTCCAGTAGCTGCGCATCATCAGCCATTTTGCCGCTCAGTGGCAGACGCAGGCTTCGTTGGTATATCGTGAACGATAGAAGGAGTGACTGGGGGTGGTGCGAAACATCAAAAGCGCTACACTGAAGAACATCCGCCATGTGAATTAAACACATAGCTTCAAGCCGAAGAGTAAACTGGATAAGAGTATTCAAACTACTGTTGAATAGAAGATCTAGAGTGTCCAATTTTTTTTTCTTCGTATACGGTTTTGACGATTCCGGCTCGCCATCGCTGCTAGCGACGTTGCTAGTGACATACAGCTCTAAGCCTTTCGCAAGCAAGGTAATTGCGTCGTGCCAGTCCTTCGCCGACACCCGCTGTGATAGGGCAAGTGCCGTTGACACAACTAGGAGTTCCAGGATAGAGACGTATGGGGGTGGTTGGGGCGGAAGAAGATCGAGGATGCACGTAAGGATAGGGATGGATTTCGCCAGTGCGTCATTGGAGGCGGAAAAATGTCTGACCCGGTAGTTTAAGATTCGCCCAAGGATTACAGTTTTTCGCGCTGTCATCCAAGATGCACCAGAAGGAAGTGCCTCTCTGAGGATCTCGAGCGATGCAGCAAGTGTAACTGCTGCCCTGCGATGAAATGACGACAACATAAGGGTTGATGCCAGCCCAACAACACCTAGAAAATACTCCGGAGAGCCTTGCTCTTGAACTCTGATGTATTCCTGAAAAAGGATGGCAGCGATGTCAACGGATGCCACAACAGTCTCTTCGTCACTACATTCATTTGCAACATGGCAAAGAATGTGGGAGTACCCTGGCTCTTTTTCTAGGCGGACGGTGAGCATCATATTGCTAAGTTCCTTTAAATCTTGATAATGACGATAATGCTGAACGTATCGCGTCCTAAGAAGACATGCACGAATACGGGGTGATTGAGCCCACTGGTGTGGGACAGCGGAAAAGATGGGCGGGTTGAACTCCGTGATGTCGTTAATATAAAAAGATAGTTCATCGCAAGACATGGGTTTGCAAATTTTCTCTACCGCTCGTATGAAGGCCGTGTGATCCAGGGAAATTTCTATCAATTCATTTAAAGCTTATTAAGTGCATCGAAAGAATGAAAGTAGGCTTACGGAGCATCGCATTCGGGCGCCCATCCAATGGAAATACCTCGAATTCAAAGGAACAATCGTGTACCTCTACAGGATTTGGGAGACGGAAATGGATCCTGCCAGATTTGCTCGGGCGGTGAACCAGAATTGCTTTGAAACTGAAAACGAGATGAGGGCGAGTATACCCATTTGATATTGCTTCACGTAGGCCTTGACGATCATCCTCCCAGGAATCAACCCAGAGCGAAGCGTTGTTCACCTCATCATCATCGGAACAAAATTGATCATAGAGCAGTTCGTCGCATTTCCCCCCGCTGTAAAAGAGATCTGCAATGTGAAGAACACATGCAGCGCGGGATGTGGGTGCAGAAAGACAAGCATCTAGAATTTCGAACAGGACATTGGGAAGATCGGTTCCGTTAGATTCTCCCAAAATGTAAACACGTACGATATCGTGGAGGCCGCTGAGGCATTTGAGCCAGATTTCAGGAGATTCGATAGTCCGAGCTAGATTGAAAATCGTCGAGAGGACAAGAGTGTCAAGGGTTGTGAAGCAGAAACTATCTTGGGGAGTGAAGAGATTCAAGATATCGAGAAGAAGATGAACAGACTCAGTGAGTTCATCGTCAGATCCACCCTTCACATATCGGTGGCAAAGGGTTTCGCCAACGACGAACAGAGTCCTCTCCATGCCAAAGGATGAGATCCATCCGGCGTTCTCTGCCTTCTGTCGGGTTGCCTTGAATAACTTCATTCCCTCCTCCAGTGCTCCCTCCGCATCCTCACGAATGTAGTAATGCATGAACGAACAAGAAGTGGTTGCTGCCACTGCAAGATGAGCCACACTCTCCTGGTCTTCCGCCTCCAACCATTGTTGCATCAGTTGGATTGACCGTTCCAGATGCAAAATCTCTGTTGTCTCTTCGTAGAGTTCACGAGAGTGATTCGCAAGGCAGAAGCAGGTGAAGGCGTACCCTGGTTCCTGAAACAAAGATATAAAGTTGAGGACTAGGATTGAGCCTAGAGTGATATCGTTTGGAGCGCATTGTAAATCGTAATGACGAAGAAAAATCAACGATTTGAAGCCGTTATGATTAATCCAACGCGCATCTGGGCATAGTGGCGCAATATCCTTCTGAATAGCCAGGGCTATGTCTTCGATGTACGCTGAAAGAGTTTCGTAAGAATACTCCTTGACTATTGCCTGGATCTGAACTATGAATTGACGGTGATCCATTGGGTGCTGAAGAATGAATATTGTATCTTGATTGCGAATTGATTGCGAAGTTTGCACAATGCACAGTAATGGCGGACAACACGGCGATGTCCGAGCCCCTACGTCACAGGGAATGCGCCTGAGAACTACTTGCACAAGTTCCACCTTGTTCCCGACTTCATTGATCAATCGATTATCTCCCACTGCAGTTATGGGCCAAAGGCACCAGGTATTCCTCATCGCTCGTGTCAAGTCAAAGGCTCACGGGGAGACCCCCGCCGAAACCCGCTATCGCTGCATCGCTGCACTCCATCACCAGTGGTGCTATGGTCGCCTTCCTGTGAAGGCCGCCCGTCGTTTCCTCACCCTAGCCAAACAAAAGGACAATGCCCAGATTATCCGAGAAGAACTCCGGAATTTTGATAGCGCTACATCCTCAAAGATACCCTGCCCTTACAGTTTGTTCTTGCTGACATCAACCTGGACCGTCGATCTTACACCCGGCGAGGAATACAACTCAGGTTGTCACATTCTATCCGCGGAGATGGGCAGTTCGGATGGTGGTTCGTCACTCCTTTGTGTCACTTTTTGTTTTCGGCTACAGCCTGATTTGTTCAAGACAACAACGATGGCATCACTATTGTCGACGTGACTGATCCTGAAAACGCTTCCTACTGCTTCGTGTCCATCTCAGAACATCAGGAGTCAGAAGAGAAGCTCCCTCTCTTTACCCCAATCAATGCGGAAGGATATGTTCGAGCTTACTATCCAAACCATCAAGACACTCCGGAAGATACTCAGAACAAAGGTGACGCACGTTGACCTCTTTTCTTCCGCTTGATACGACGATTTATCTCAGGGGGACGTGAACAAGACATTCTCGCAACCATTACATCGCTGGATGACGCACCTTTGATTACAATCGACAAGCTGGCCGACGCTTGGCCTCATGAATACCGGTCGGCAAGAACTCCTCCAACACAAGTCCAGCACGAAGTTCTGCAAGCGCCTTGTTTAGCAGATCTTTCCGTTGAGCCCGCCGTCAATCATGCTTTGGAAGTCGGTCATATTGAAACTCTCGAATTATTGTTTGATATACCAGGCAAGGCCGCCTTGATCAAAGATGCTCTTCAGAAGCGGGTCTCGCTGCCAGACCCTGCTACTACTCTTGTCGCTAAGTTTATCTCGCAGGAGGTTCAAAAGTCTAAGGAACTTGACCTCTCTCATTGGGCCTTGACTTCTGAGCAAGTAGTTAAACTTGTCTCTGAGCAGGTGGGCGTGGAGAGTCTCTGCCTTTCTCATAACCACCACGTCACCAAGACGACTGTTCTTGAAGTTTTATCCGCCCAGCCTACCATCCGAAAACTTGTTCTTCTCGACACCGCAGTCACAAACACAGATATGGCCGAGTTGCTTTCCGAAAACCCAATAATATTTTACTCTCTTGAAGCAATCATTCATCCATCCTTTTTCCAATGGCGGAGGAAAAATATCCAGCCCATAGCTTTTACCCATATCACATCTACGGGCAGACAGCACGATGGTTCAGCGGTTTCCCTCCCATACTTTACTCCTGGTCAGGTTGTTCAAGCGCTCATGGACTTGCTTCGGTCGGCTGATGACACGTATACCAACCTTTCGGAAGGATATGCTATACAAGTTGCCTACGCCGCATCAGTGAGGAAGGAAGGATGCAGGTGGGCAGAGCGCGCTGTACCCATTTGCCTCAACAGCTCCAGCCCTGCTCTGAAGGACGGATGGAATTTTCTGTGGTTGTTACCGTCAGCCTTTGACAATACGAACATCAAGCGTTATGCCTTCGTTTTTGTTGGCAAGGCTAATCATCCGAATAGTGGCGAACTGGCCAGTGATCCGACGAGCGCAGATGCAGCGGGCCCATCTACGACCTATCACATTCACGATCTCCAATCTTTCATTGACATCCTGGTTTCTGAAGGGCGGCCTGCACCCTCCGCTACCGCGTTGGGCAAGTTGTCGGAAGCTTTCTTGGCCAACTTCACTTTGCTGACACAGCAGGAGGTGGAGACCCTCTCGAAGATGTGGAAAGCTGGCCGCCTACCCCACAATGGTTTTATTGTGCTTGGTTGAAAAATAGCAACGACTGGAGGTCAAAGATCAGCTTCAGAATTTTGTACATGTATTATAGCGCTTCCACATTGTTGAGAATCACGTTTTTTCACGTCTTTGGCAAACACAGGTCGACAGCCTAAGAAAAGCGAGAGAAGATCAGTAATCCGTAATGTCATTAATATGTGTATGTAGGTCCAGGGTCATGATAAAAAACCCAACCATGGTGATTAACCCCGTTCAAATCCCATGATGGCCTCCCCACAAACGCTGTTCATCTTGGGCGCAACGGGCCACTTGGGCTCACAGTTCCTCGTCAACTTGGCACATAACCCTGCGATCCCGCAACTCCGCGTCGTCGCGCTAGTCCGAAAGCCAACACCAGAAACCCAAGCGAAACTGAAAGAGATCTACAAAGATTTAGAGGTTGTCGAAGGATTGCTTGATGATGCGGCCGAGATAGAAAGCCAAGCGAAGAAGGCTGATTATGTAGTGAACTGTGCGAGTTCTGATCATTTTGGGAGCATACAAGGCGAGTATCGTTAGCTTTGGGGTCCCAGTGTTCAAAGAGACCTGACTCGGACGTACCCCATGACCAGCCATCCTAGCAGGCCTCGAGAACCGCTCGGAATCCACGGGAGTGCCCCCCATATACATCCACGTCTCCGGGCTGGGCATCATAGGCGATAACTCTCGCGGCGAATACGTGGCCCCCGAAAACGTACCTCATTACTCGGACATTGGGTTCACGATCGACCAGTGCCTTCCTACGAACCCCCATGTGAATTGCGACACCGCCATCGTAGCAGCTGGGACGAGGAAGGAGAGGCCTATTCGAACGATGATTTTGTTCCCGGGGTTGTTTTACGGTATTGGAGATGGTGAGTGGCGCGTTGTTTTTCGTTCTAGCCCGGTTGGCTGAATGAAATGTGGGGCGTGTGATGTAGGCATCCGCAAGACTTCACAAATCCTTCGCCTATACGCCGGCTTCGCCGTGCAAGCTAGGTTTGCGGGTACATGGGGTCCAGGATACAACCGAGCAGGAAGTCTGCACGTCAAAGACTGTGCGAATGCACTAGTGATCATGTTTAAAGCCGCTCTGGAGGGTAAATCGGACGAAGGCTGTGATGGTTTATGTATGTGTTCAGGATATACGCTTGGTTGGTTTGGTGACGAGGGTAACCTAAAGATTTCGCGACCACTGAGCAGGAAGTAGAGTTGAGGGAGATGGCGAGATTAATTGGTGATGTGAGGCCATTCATTGTTTTATGGTCGTAGCGTTAAGTTTCTTCACAGATTATGTTCGAGAAAGGACTCTTGGAAAAAGGTGGCTCGCATCCCTTGCCTCTGGAGGTTACTGCGCCCTTTGGTGAAGGTGTGTAGCCGTCTCGCTGAAAGCATTGTGAGCCCGATTGATAGTTTCTCCGAAGTTGGCTGGTCCCTTCTTGGGAGCAACATGAATGCCACCCCCGTGCGGTTGAAGCAGTTAGGTTGGGAGCCCCTAGAGACGCGGAAAAAGAGCTTTTATGAGTACATCTCCGAAGAGATGGAGCTGGTTTTGAGATACATGCAGTAGGAGTTGAGCTGAGCCAGAAAGGCGCCACGGCCAAGGTTTATTGGCCAGTTGGTTTCCGAAGGCTCGGGCGCGTCAAATTCGTTGTTGCTGTTGAGTTTGTGCATTGTTTCCAATGTAGTTCAACTTGCTAGCATGAAAATGGCTGTGGGGCATACATAGCTTCGGAGTAGGCCGTCAAGACTCAATGCTCCGCCTAATCGCAAGCCTATCCGTGGGGTCTTGGGTACAGCAAGCTCGGAAGCATACACGTCAAAGACCGCGCGAATGCACTAGTAGTCATTTTTGAAGCCATGGTTATATGCATGTCGGATCCAAGACACCCAATACTAGGTTAAAAAATGCCAGGACGCTTCAGTGATTTCGCAGCAACTGAGCAGGAAGTAGAACTGAGAGAAAAGAGCTGTTTGATAGACGATGCGACGCCCAACGCCTTGCCAGATGAGTTTTCTTCCGAAGTTCGTCGATCACGTTTCGGAAAGGGGACCTTGAGAAAACTTAGGCTAGTCAAGCTCAAGGTTGTGTCGTTCGTATCCCTTGGTTCCTCAAGTTATAACACTCCTCAAATTTGGTTTCCTGACGCGATGGAAGAACAAGCACTGAGATTAGAAAGCCGAAGGTTATATTCTGAAATGAGTGACGGCGGCGAGGTCGTTTGGGGTGGGTTATAATTCACCATCACCATCCTCCAACACCAAACAGCCTCCGTCCGCAATGAATGTTTTCTATTTCACTGAAAGAAGCGGCTGGCAGCAAGCACGTACGCATGTTGGAAATCTTCCTGGTCCCTCCTTCAAGTTGAGTGAGCAACAAGGGTGTGGTGCACAAAGTCCTGCAGTGACTCGGAGCAGGTAGCATGCGGCGGCTTCGCGTTTTTGATAACGTCTCTCTGCCTCATGTATCCCTCCATCTCGTCTCACGGCCCTCCCCACCTCCCTTCTTCAGCATTATTTTCATTCACTTGGTACGTCCGAACCGAGTCACACGATCTCATAGATGCTTCGTAGATTCCATAGCCAGAGGGCCTCACATCGTTATCATGCAACAGGGAGCAAACCCCAATGAAATTACTTCCGCAGACGATTGTTGAGGTTGTGGTTGAAAGTCTAAGAGAAGGCTACGTTGACAACTTGTGAGTGTTGATCCAGTCGTCATTACTATTCTGTTCAAGGTTTCAAAAATACCGAAGGGATGATAGGCTGTGCTCGTCAGTCAATATGTTGTCTAGAAGTTATGCGGATCGGTCAAGCGCTGCAAATTCTGGCCAAGAAAGTAGATCAAGCGGCAAAATGGGAGCGTCGTGTTATGAAATAACCACCTGGTTCGTCCTTCTCTCTCAAGCGACGTGGTTACTATGAAGTCTTACCTTCCCATCTTCGGCATGGATGCTATCTTGTGAGCGGCACCGCGGATACACAGGCGGGTGGTGTATGTTGACAATATAAGCAAGAATTTCGCCAACATAAATCATGTATGTACTTGCAAGAAATATAAATTGGTATTCCCCTGCTCCGATATCCCAACTCAGTCGCCTCTTCCACTTCCTGAGCTTGTTCAGGAATCTCTTCATCGTCCTCGCCACGCTTGTCTCCCTCAACTCCATCTTCGTTAATGTCATCCCTCTCGCCCTCATACTCTGCCTGCTTTCCTTTAGATCCCAGAACTACCTTCTAGGGCTTCCACGTTTTGAGCTCCTCCTTTATCTGGCGTTGGAGAGAGTTATCAAACCCTACACATTTCAGTACCCAAGCATGTAGAAACTGTAGTGATTTAGTATGAGAAGTAGAAATGAAATAGTAACCCACTTCGTCGCCACAATCAAATGCTCTATGTATCTCATCAGCGGTCACGGCCCCCACCTTATCTGAGACATTTTTCAGTTGCTCTTGCGTTGGCTTGCGGCACCTGTACTTCTTTCGAACAGAGATTCGTTTACGAACAGGGGATCCCCAGCCCTCCGTTGATATCATGTTTGCCCATTTTCTTTTAACCTAAAGCATGAAACAAACTTTTAAAACTAGAGCAATGCCATACGGATGACCACCAACCTTTCCCTCCTGTTCGTTCCATTCAGCCTTGGACAGCGGCTGAGCCTCAATCGCCTCGTAATCTCCTAAATATGTCCACTCTGCTCTAGGAGTCGTGCGCAACCTGGTGAAAAGCTTGTACGTCACACCTGTAAAATTATCTAAATTATCTGGATCGAAAAACAGGCCAGAGGCGCCTTCTATCTGAGGTGCCATTGGTTGAATGTCGGGGTTGCAGTAGATGAAATGTTTGAAGCCATGTCTTTCGAAATTCGCTTGTGATATGGATGGAGTGGTGCCTTGTGCGCTGCCACCAAACCTTTGGGACATGAATTTACGGGAGACCATAACATCCTTGAGGTCATCCTTGAGGTGTAAATTGAGGAGCTCGTGGATCCCAGCAGCTATGAGGCGTCTGCTGGTAACCCCTGGGTCCATCTCAAAGTCTTCTTGTTTTTTTATTTTGGGCTAGCAACTTGAAGTGTTAGCTTACATGTGATGCATTTGAGACAATGCACTACAAACATTACGCCATGATTCAACATTCTTATTCATTTCCTCAATCTCGTGTGATGGGTTTGCTTGGGCTGGCTTCACCTCCTCAGAGGCCCACCGTCGACGAACTTCGGCTGGAGAGGGTAACAAAACTCCGTCAAATTCCAGACGGTGTCGCTTCACAGGTCGAAGATCCAGGAGAGATGTGTCATCCCGCAACTCTTTCTTAACAGCAGTGGTCAGATGTATCTCACCCTCAAAGGGACGACCGACGTCTTCCAAGGTGGGTTGTTCCACTCGCATTCGTCGGTTGTCTTCCACAAGCCATCCTTCGTCCATGGTATGGTCCACATTCATAGCGCCATCATCATTCCCGAACAGCTCAATAGAATCAATCTGAAAGGGATTGGGGTTATCTAAACACAGCCTCGGAGCGTGATTACTTACCGGGAAGTCGTTGACATCAAAGTCATCATCTTCCGGTGAAGGAGCTAATGGCAGACCCGGAATCATGTTGCCAGTTTCCTGGATCACAGTAGCATCAGTCAAGTAGGAATCCAAGCATACATCACATACTACTGGTCTACCGGAGGACAAAGTTGACTTATCGTCACTCTATGTCAATTTGTCAACCCCAAATGTTAGATAGCGAGAGAAGGAATAAGTACCTTGAAGCCGTCCTTCTGGTCTCCCCGCTCCTCTTTCAAAGGCCACTGGGGCTTCACGCCCTGATAAAATTCATCCTTGGTGTTTGGAAAGGATACTTTGATGTCTTTCTGATCCTCTTCATCCTGAGACCGAGCCGAGTTAATCAGAAGCACCATGAACAATACCAGGCGTACCTTGAGCACGACAGAACTCATCTTCACCGCGTCAAAGTCAGAATCAATCTTCAAGACTTTAGAGTCCCATTCCTCCTTTGCTTTCATTGTCGGGCTGTTCACGTCGTGATGTTAACAGCTTGAAGTACAAGGTCTAGTTCTGGGGCAAGCCGCGGTAGGGTCACAACCGTGGGATTTGTCGAACGCGTCGTCGCGTTTATCATCTTCTAATTTTCGTTGCATTGGACCTCACTGAACTCCTCTTTACGATTCTAAACGATCTCTACCAACCAGAATGTCCATGCAAATATTTGGAGAGCAGGTGCGAGAGGACCTATCCAGATATTTTCCAATGCTGAAGCCCAGATTTGCAGGCAACAGGAGAAAGCAGAAGATGCGCGTCTGTCGTCGTTCGTCGGTGCTTTGGCGCTTGAAGACCTCGTAAAATCGACACTGGGGCCAAAAGGTATCAAAAAAATTCTCCAATCCGCGTCAAGCGGCGAAATTAACGTCACAAACGATGGAGCAGCGATCCTGAAAGCGTTTCAGCTTGGTGATGCAGCAGCGAAGATCCTCGTCAACATTTCAAAGGTCCAGGACGACGGCGTTGAGGATGGAACTACAACTGGCTGCGGAGTGGCTGAGGGAGGTGGAGAAGCTCATCGCGAAGAAAATCCACCAGCAGACGATTGTTGAGAGTTATCGGATCGCTAGTCTGGCTGCTTTGAAAGCTTTGGAGAAGGCAGCGGTTAACAACTGGTGAGTGGTTTTCCAATCGTTGACATTTTTTACCTCGGCTCAAATCCCAAGAAGACCTGTTCAACATTGCACGAACGACACTTTCTTCAAAAGTCCTCTCACAAGACAAAGATTACTTTGCGAACCTAGCAGTTGATGCAATTCTAAATCATCAAAAAAGTTGGGGGGAAGCTAACCGACTCCTATCTCGACGAGGGCTTCCTGGACAAAACGATCGCAGTGAATTCACCGAAGCGGATGGAGAATGTCAAGATTCTCACTGCAAACACCTGTAGGTACGTTGACGGAGATTAGATCTCGGCTAACCTCGACTCTAGCAATGGACACCGACAAAATCAAGATCTTTGGCGGTCGCGTGAAGGTGGACAGCACGGGGAAGTTAGCGGAGTTGGAAGGGGCTGAGAGAGTGCGTTCACATCATGAATTTCTCTCTTGTACCATCTAGCTGACTCCTCGCAGGGAAAAATGAGGGCCAAGCTCGACGCTATCGCAGCGCACGGAATCAACTGCTTCGTGAACAGGCAGCTCATCTACAACTACCCCGAGTCCCTCATCACCGAAAAAGGTATCATGGTTATTGAACATGCCGACCTTGCCGGATCTGGTCAAGCTCGGGCAGTGCGAGTTAATTGAGGAGATCATGATTGGAGAGGACAGGGTGCGTTTCTTCCCCCCTACCTAGCAATGCCTTCATCTCACATTTCTTACAGCTTATCAAATTCTCCGGAGTGGCCGCTGGTGAAGCCTGCACCGTCGTTCTCCGTGGGCCTACAAACCAAATGGTAGACGAGGCTGGGAGATCCCTGCACGATGCTCTTTCCGTTTTGTCCCCGGCGGTCAAGGAGACCCGGATTGTGCTCAGTGGTGGATGTGCTGAAATGCTCATGAGCTGTGCAGTCGAGAATGAAGCTCGATCAGTGAAGGGGAAGAAGGGTCTTGCTGTAGAAGCGTTTGGTCAAGCTCTGAAACAGATTCCGATGATCCTGGCCAATAACGCTGGGTACGACACTTCGGGTGTGGTCTCGAGGCTGAGAAGTGAGAGCAGCGCATTACGAAGGGCATTCGGATGCGGGCTTCGTCTATCTGACCCTGATTCAGGGTAACTGGATCGATGAGGGACTTGGGGATCACTGAGAGCTACAAACTCAAGCGCCAGGTAGTTCTCAGCGGGATGAAGCTGCAGAAATGATCATCCGGTTCGTCCTTTCCTGTATGTGATATCGCTCGATGAAGCCTTACGTCTTCATCATACAGCGTGGATGATATCTTGTGACCGATATCGCGGAAACGTGAGGCGGTCTAGATTCGAGCAAGAATGTAAATGATATAGTGAAAGAATTTTGCTAACATAAAACATATCCGTCAGATTGGTCCCAGGGCTTTAAGTCGGCGTTATCATCAGACCCAACGTCAGATGTTCTGAACTCTTGCATTCCTCAGCTTTCGTATTCGCAGGTGGGCTGTGGTAACGTCATCACGGATCGATCGGTGGTCTCAAGTTGCAAGTTCCAACGGGAACCACATCACGAGTCTATCAGCTCAATCCTGTTTGAGAGATAAATCGATAACAGGCCGCTGACCAACAACGGCGAAACCCCGGACCTCGATAAACTAATCACGACGGATTTCAGGTCCTCAACATACTCAAACGCCTAACCTGAGGATGCCTGAAACGTTGAAGCATTCACGTGGGTCCTTTTGCACATTTGATTGACTCGCTTTGAAAGCCTAATTTTCCTCTTTGGTCGTGGTTAGAAGACAGATGAGGAGTCTTCGATTTGGTGCGCCTTTCACTACAATTGTGCTACCGACCCCCCTGACTTACATCGCTAGATTTCTGGACGTAGGTGGTAAATCCCCTTATTTGCCTTGGTAGGCTTTTCCTATTGATGGTTCGCAAACTTACATATAATGCGAATACGCAGGTTTCTCTTGCGCATCAGCTGCTACCCTCCACAACCGACCGCACAATGGAGTTGACCTTTGAGCTCATCATTTTGATTCTCGAACGAACCCACACTATCGAAGTGAGACACAATAGGGTGTTTCACAGTAACCTAACTTGCAGTCCAACTTGCGGTCCAACTTTGATCCCAACTTTGCAAAGTTGGGGCTTTTTTCTCAAGTTGGAACCCAAATCAACGTCGGAACCAGATGCTAGCAACTCTGAGCGTGACCCATCAGATCTGGTCTCAAAATTAAGGAGGAACAGGGAGTAATCAATAGCAATCGGATCAGTAAGAGACTTGGAGATCACTGGCGCAAGTGACGCTGCAGAGTGAGCATCCAGTTCGCCTTTTTGTTCTACGTGATATAGTTTGGCGAAACCTTACGTCTTCATTACACAGCGTGGATGAGATCTTGCGAGTGGCACTCCAGGGAAGTGAGGCAATCTAGATTCAAACGAGGATGTAAATGATACTTACAATGAAAAATTTTGCTAACATAAAATATGTCCTTCAGATTAGCCGCGGGGCCGTGAGTCGGCCATACCGTCCATCGGACCCAACATCAGATGTCCTGGACTTCCTGGAGTTCAACGGAAGCCGGCATACCTCAGTCTTCGCATCCATGGGTGATTTGTGGTTTACCCATTACAATCACGCAGCGGTTGGCGGTCACAACACCATGCAAGCTGCCCCGAGGGCCGAAGGGCCCTGAAGGTCTTTGCGAACCTGTCAGCGTTTGAGAAATAAACTACTTCTAGTAGGTCGCCGGCGTCGTAATGGGGAAACCCCGGACTCCGGCAAACTAATCTCAGTGGATTCCGGTAATTCGACGTTTTCAACCTCTTATAAGTTATCCCGGATTTTGAAATCACTCACGCTTCGGTCACATTCTACTGACACACGCTGAGAGGCCATTTCCCTTTTTTTTTGCAGGTGGAAGACAGACGAAGTCGCGTTTCCCACTGCTTTTTCACGCAAGCCTTGCTAACCCCTTATCAGAGAAAAAGACTTACACCGCTTGATTTTCGGGTATTAGAAGCTATCGGGGATAAGGTGCATCGGAATAACCTTATTCACCCTGGTGAGCTGTTCCAAGCTGTTCCTGTTTCGCAGACTTATAATGTGGGCACGCAAGTCTCATTCGCATTGGCTGCTACCCACTCTAATTCCCCCAATGGAACTAACCCTCGAGATCATCATGTTGATTCTCGATCGCACTCGCACTATCAAAGTAAGTTGGTATCTCTACGACTAAGCTGACGCTAACTGCTTAAAGTATCTGACAGGTTCGTTAATCGCCATGTTCTCTTTCCTGTCAAGACTCAAGACTTCATGCCAGTGCTGGGTATGGTGCTCCTGGTTCGGAATACCCAACTTGATACTTCACATTTAAATTGACGAGCATTGGAACAGGGCTACGATTATCTTCTAACCCTCGACCGCGAAGTCTCCCTAATCTGGTCCTCGCACTGGAATCTTGCCAAAGTCTTATTCATTTTGGTAAGGTACACACCCTACATCGATGTAGGCCTGATAGCATTCTGTAAGCTTTACCCATCATGTCAGACGACCGTGTACCGTGACTGACGCGTTATTTTAAGATATGACGCGCGATGGAACGTCATCCACGACTTGTAGCCTTTTGTATAAATCCAACTCTTGTATGTCAACGTTTCAATTTTTATGCGCCTAGCCGCTTTTAAGCCTCAATGACTGAGATGGGCTCCAGGGGTGTATGTCGTTGGCGTCGGTCTGGCCGAAGGTGAGTCAGCCCTTTCTATCCTTGGTCATTCGTAACAGAATTATGAAAAGTACTTTTGACTTTGAGAACATGGGCATGCTGGGGATCGAGGGCTCGGTGGGTCACAATTGGGCTGCCCATCGCTTTTTTGGCTTTGTCGGTCACCCTATGTGTCTCCGTGGGCCGTTATCTTCATACATTATATTGTAAGTTCAATCAAAACTATCTTCTTTCGATTTACTTATGGTTTCCGCGAAACCGATAGTCTTTACACCTCCACCTACGACTCCTTCTCTGGGATGTTTTTATCAAGGGGAGAGCTTCGATTTGGTCATATGCTGGTCTGCCTTGATGATCTACGATGCATGTGAGTCTGTCATGTGTTCATTTTAGAAGTCCCCATGCTGAGCTTGCACATTCTAGGTATAGCACTACTAATGGCCATCCGAGGCTATCCTGAACGTCAGTCGCCTGATGATCTTTTGCGAAAACTATGATTTAATTCATTTTTAGTTAAAAATTGGAGGCGCAATATGAGGAACAATACCTTGTCGACAGTAGTCTACCGAGATGGTTTGGTTAATTACTTCTTGTTTTTCACCTCCGTTAACAAATTTCTAGGACTCATATACTATGTGTTTCTTTTTGGTCGGTGCTGCTTTTTCAGTCGAGTCCGATCTTGTTTAATGCTGGATTGTTAGGCTTGTCTCTCATTAATGTTGTCGTCATCCTTTGTCTATCGGTAAGCTGCCGCCTTTCATTCCACGGTGAAGAAGCGATGATTTATTCTTTTAATAGTATGACTATGTGAATTTGTTGTCAACGTAAATTATTCCTTGAGCCCTTCTTCTGCCGCTCTTTCTCACCTACCCTTTCTTTTCGCAGGTTTGAGCGTGTCATGTATTCTATCTTGACATGTCGTGCCATTTTGGATATACGAGCACAAAACCAGTCCGATCTGAGAAGCTTGGGTATAACGGTTAGCAACCACTGATACCGCGCCCTCCGGATTAATACTAGGCCACAACAACACCCACGCTGCTCCAGAGCTTCCAATCGTTGACCATGGCCATGAATGGCCTCCTTATACCCTTTTCCATTATACAACGTCCATTCCAAACAATTACTTAATATGGTACTCTAGTCTTCGAATTCTTGATCATATGTACGGTGTTATTACATAGCGATATTTATCAAAACACATGTGAGACCCACATGTCGCTTTTTCCCATTTATAGGAGAACACTCGTCTACGCCCAGATGGGGAATGATCGAGAAATGCTGTTCATTTTGAGACCCCCACATTCTTCTCCTTTCTTCCATCATCTTTGGCTTCACTCACCACCTGGTCTATAACTTGAAGGTAAAATGCACATTCCGCCGGGACCCGCGTACCTAGTATGCCTATTGCCTATCTTCCTCGTACCCTCTGCGATTGTCTATGGAATGTTCGCGGTACTGAAGAAACGGTTATCATGTGAAATTCCCTATTGGCTCATCCTTACACTCTCGATACTTGCCCGGCCCATTCTCTTCGTTTTCAGGAGATATTATACGCGATTCCAGAACAGGAGACATGCAGCTGCTCTTGGAGCCGAGGTGATGCCTTACGTCGAAGAGAGATGGCCACGATTTGGTGGTTTCTCGACGATGAAACTTTTGATTAACAATTTCAAGTATGGGTATGTCGGTGAGTACTTATCATTTGAATCCACCCCCATAGATCTCCTTTCTAAAATCAAAATGACTAGACGACGTATTCCTCGAGTGGAAAAAACAATATGGGAACACCTTTGAAATGCGGTTCCCAACGGACAATCGGGTGATTGTCTCGAAATCAAATCGCTGCGGCGACGCTGACCATCGTATTTAGATCGCCACTTTTGAACCGGATCATGTCAAAGTGGGTTGCGTCCCCCGCTCTTCGTTATCAAGGCAGTGCTCATGCTTATGTTGTAAGGCCATCCTTGCGACCCAATTTGACGTCTTTGACAAAGGTAGGTAATAGGAGATAATGAAAAGAGACGCATTTATTCATCTATTTTTGCAGGTCCCATATTTATTGATCAAATGAATTCCCTTCTGGGGACGGGCGTCTTTAATTCTGACGGTACGCTTCATGATTTTTTTGTCGCGAGTGATTGTTCTCTAATAATTGAGGCGCAGGCGATATGTGGAAGTACGCCTTTTATGTTATTTACGTGTTGAACACCGAAATCACGAGGCGACTAGATTCCACAGACAAATAACCCGTCCATTTTTCAGCAGAGAACGCATTTCAGATTTTGATACGTTCGATGCGCACGCCAACGACGCATTGACACAAGCAAAATCCAGGTTATCCGAAGGGTATCCCATCGATTTCCAGGTAACACCCTCCTTCCTTCTTATTTTCTCCGTCACCTCTAATTAACGAAATAAAGGACCTCGTCTCTCGATTCACCCTCGACTCAGCGACCCAATTCCTATTCGGCAACGACGTCCGCTCACTCTCCGCCGGACTTCCCTACCCCGCCTATTCCCCACTCTCTGACTCCCCCGCATTCGTCAACCACCCATCAAATTTATTCGCAGACGCTTTTCTAGCCGGTCAGATTCAGGCAGCTCTGCGTAGCCGACTTGGTCCGAATTGGCCTTTGGGAGAATTTTGGAGGGATAAAGTCAAACCGCACAGGGAGATTGTTGATCAGTTCGTTGAGCCGCTTATGGTTGATGCATTGGCCAAGAGGAATAAGGAGCAAGAGAAGGAGAAGGGTGACGTCAAGCCTGAAGATGAATCAGTGACCTTGTTGGAACATCTCATTAATCACACTCAAGGTGAGGGATTCGTCATAACGCTAGGGCGTCGGTTCTGATTGGGAATAGACACAAGAATTTTAAAGGACGAGGTATGTGCCGATTTTAGTTCAAACAAGTGATTTGGTTCTCAAAATGGCGTTTTAGCTCATCAACCTGCTCGTTGCGGGACGCGACACCGTAAGTTCCTGCCCTCGTTTTTCTCGCTTTTAAGAGACTCACGAATTATTAAATAGACAGCATGTACTCTAACGTTCGCGTTCTACGTGTTAGCTGAGCATCCGAAAATCGCGGACCGTCTCCGCGCGGAAATATTCGCCAAGGTAGGGGGGACTAATCAACCGACTTATGATGATATGCGAGAGATGAAGTATTTAAGGGCGTTTATTAACGGTTCGAAAAGGTTTTCATCCGGTATTCCGCGTGCTTACTTTTTGTGAATTAAACAAATAGAGGTGCTCAGGCTTTACCCTGCTGTGTGAGTTATCATTTTCGCCTTGTCTTATTTATTCATGGTCTCATTGAGGGTATTGGACAGACCTTTCGATAGCAGGCGAGCCCTACACCTTTTTCAGAACCCGCGTAGCCACTTATAATGTCCGCATCAGGATGTCCAATAAAGCGACAGTATGGACTTCAAAAGCGCCAGGATCAAAGGCATTCTACGTCCCCGCCAACACTAGGTCAGTCGAAGCCTGCTTCAAGTTTAGAAATTATATTTACGCTTGAGGCCAGGGTACTGTATAGCGTGTTCCTAATGCACCGAAGGACGGATTTGTGGGGCCCTGATGGTATTTTGTTTCCTCTCTTGATGATGGTTTTAGTTCTCCTTCCTGACCGCCTCCAAAAAATCTGTTTAGCGCTTGAATTCGATCCAGACCGATTCCTAGACGAGAGATTACACAAATATCTGACGCCCAACCCATACATATTCACTCCGTTTAACGCGGGGCCTAGGATATGTCTTGGTCAACAGGTTCGTCTTCTCTCTCACTTGCTTGGGGAATAAAATCGAATTATTGACCCGGCTTTCTTATGATCATACACAGTTCGCGTACCACGAAGCATCCTTCTTCCTAATCCGACTCCTACAGCAATTCACCGGGTTCAGTCTAGCGCCTGACGCTCAGCCCGAGGGAACTAGGCCCCCCGAGAGTTGGGCGGGGTGTGTTGGGTCGAAGGGGAGTACGAAGGTGTGGCCGGGATTGCATTTGACGATGTATGTTCGGGTGAGTTATTGTTCTACCTGTTTTGCCCCATATGCATATGACGTTGATAGGGTGGACTTTGGGTGAGGATGGAGGAGTTGAAGCCTGAAAGTAGCGGAGCTACGGTACAGTAATGTATCTGACTCAATCTCAGGTTTTGTGATATTTATTCAAGTAACCGCAGTAAGCGGATTCTTTCGAGTTGTACAAGAGTTCATGTGCAGTACCTAAATGCATTGTCATCGATCCCTTGTTAACGCGGGGTAGAAGCGGGACTTACCTCCTCTCACCAAAGTCACCCAAGCCAGGAATGATGTACGCTTTGTCGTTCAAGCCCTGATCGATCCAACCCGTGACCTGCGTACACGCTCGTCAGTATTCCACGAGATTGTAGCCAAGTAGACGGAACGTAAGCATTACCACTTTTAGAGACGGATATCGAGTACAGAACGTCGTCAGGCCTTCCGGAGAAGCGATCTACAGACATGGCAAGTATGAGCCTCAGATCGTTGGGTAAGGGAAGTCAAACGAACCAAATTGACAAAAATGATACGTTCCTCAGGAACCCCATGTTCAATGAGCACTTCAACGGCTTTCATGGCTGACCCGCCCGTCGCTTTCCGTTCGTTCGTTCGTTAGTGGCGAGCGGGACTAGGTAAGGGAAGAAGGGGGCAGGGACGGACCTAGCATGGGGTCGAGGAGGAGAACGTAGCGCGTCGCGATGTCTTGTGGGAACTATTTCGGAGGGTGTCAGCGAGGGGGATTAGGGAGAAGAGGAGGGGGGAAGGGGGGGAAAAGAGGGAAGGGACAAACGGACTTTGGAGTAGAACAGTTTCGGGAGGGCTGTTTCTTCGTCCTGCGTTGGATTGGATTGTTAGTCAACGTGAACTACAAAAGGCAAGGCTTACTCGTTGAATCAAGATTTTGCCAATCCGAACGCTCCTGCATACTTCGCGGAGTCCCGCTTCCATTGCCTGTAATCGTATCCCAGGTCAGCTCGGGGGATGGAATGGATGAATGAACAACTGGTAGTCACCTCTCCCGCACGTAAGATAGACACACCGCATATCTTTCCCTCGAAGCCTACCCCATCGTACGTAGCGCCCTAATCAAATCAAATAAATAAACAACCCCCTCATCGCAATGGGGCTCGGAACTCACCGTAGGCGTCTCCACAGTCCTCTTCACAACCGGCAAGTGATTCAACCCCTCCTCGACCAACAACCTAATAATCCTATCCGAGTAAAACAAAAAGTCTCCGCGTTTAGTCTCTTTGTCACGGATGATGGTGTAGAGTGCTTCGAGTTGGGCTGTTTGTGGGAGGGTGAAGACGGAGGGAGGAAGTGGGTTGAGGTGGTGGCGGTTAAAGTTGGATTGGTTGGCTGGTTGGGGTGGTGGGAGGGGGATGGACATGGTTGAGGTTGTCTGGGGAGAGAAACGAACCAGGTCCATGCCTGCCTTATATTCCAGGAACCCTTCTCTGATGATCCCCTGCTTCACCACATGCTTGTGTCCCACCTACTAAAGGGGGCCGAAAAGTTCCTAGCTTGCCGCCTTCTTTTTGTATATTTAGGAAAATTCAAGGAAAACTTCCATTTATTGCGAGCTAGCCTCGGGGCGGAGTGGGAAGTGGGAAAACAAGAAAAGAGGTATTTAGCCGACCATGCTCTGTTGTTCGTTCGCCTGTGGCTTCTAGCGCTTGCTCGGTCTGTTTGACCCCTATCCTGCGACAGAAAACCAGACGGTATACACGAGGTCCAACACTTTGCAGACGCATAGGACCAGCTGACTTGACGAACGATCTTGGGTGGATATATCTTGGATGGGCAAAACCCCTGCTATGGCTGCCATCCGTACGTACGTACATTACAGGCATGCGTAAAGCTGACGCTTTTACGTTCGACCAGACTGTTGGGTTGCTCCTGCCCAGGTACTACGACGCACCAAGGGTTCCGAGTCTGGGCTCGGAGGCTCCGCCTACTGCAAGGACATACCCCTGAACGATCTTCAAGGTGCCAGCAAGTCCACCACTGAGGCCAAACTGCGTCGGCCTAGTACATACTGCGCGTTAACCATCCCTTCGGAAATGTACTCGCAAAACCTCTTTTTCTGCGTCTCTACGAGATCCCACTGCCGGGCACTTCGATCGCTTCAACCGCACCAAGTCAGCAATCATGAAGGGACCAGTCTACTTAAAGCGCTTGTATCCAGCCGCGGTTCTAAACCTCCAGCGAGACCTTTACCAAAGGGATCAATGGCGGACTTGCAGAGGCCAGGGATACGACCGCCTTTTTTCTAAGAGTCTTTGCTCGGGGAACGACCAAGGCAATGATCCCTCCAGAATGAAAATGAAAACTGAGTCCCCACATCGCCTGTCGGCTTACTGCATCAAGCGAGTCATCTCTCTCAACTCTGTCTCTTGCCTGTGCTCAGTCGCCACGAAATTATCGGTTTGTCCTGGCTCTGGTCAAATTAGTATGTCTATGTCTGCCAGCTGGGCGCACACACATAAGCCATCAGCTTCGTCGACATTATTGCGGGGCCCTCCAAAACGGCTTTGAAGATCTGATATCCTTGATACCGTAAAAACAAACCCAGCCTCTGAATGCTAGGGGCCCTTCCTCGTCCGAGTGCGACGATGTAGTTAACGGGTAGTTCATCGAGAGGCACCGATCGACCTTGAACTTGATACCTGCTAGTGCTGGGGGCAATATTTCTTGGGGTTATCTATTTTTAATGCGCCTCGAGAATCGGAATTGTCGCCTGTGATGCCCAACCTGGCCCAGAGACGTGGGTGCGACTCCGGTGGAACCTGATCGTGGCCCACCTTGTATGCCCCCTTGACTAAACACCGTTTCCTTGCCGGGCTGCGTGGGGGAATGTTCACCACGGGCGTGCCCTCACCAGTGCAAGGGATGGTCACAGGGGGTCAGGTATACAGGCACTAGGGGCCAGTTGTAAGGTCTGACATGGGGCTTCGCCCCAATGGACTTAAATTTGACACACAAAAAAAAAAGCCTCCTTGCGCCGAAACTCGCACAATACAGCAACTGCATACAGTAATGCGTGTCGTGCGCTTGAGCTTGAATCTTCAAGGCAACGTTTCCGTCTCTAAATTTACTTCTGTTTTTGGTGTCGGACGGCATGCGAAAATGTGGAAGCGTTGAGTGATGTTAACGAGAAACAGCGACCTGGCCCCCGTCGCTTGCGAGAAAGATATGTGTCTTGGGCGGAAACGCAAATCATAACGAATGCTCTATTTTTGGTAAATTTGCTCGCCGCTGGGGCCTTCACTTACACTTACATATTCCTGGTAAGAAACGGCTGCTATTTCTTTTTTGAAAAAATGAAGGAAACTGTGTACGTCTCTTATTGAAATTTACAAATTGCTGGATTGCGCTTCTTTGTCTCCAATTGTCACCATCTACGACTATGTATCGGGAACCAGTTGTTCCTTATTGGGAGCTCTCTGGAATATACCTCTACCCAAGGGGGTCTTAGGATTTGAAAGTCTGACCAGGGGTTGGATAGGTAGGTCAGCCGCAGGCTGAGAAAAAAAAAAAATGGAACCCCTTATAAAATTATCTTGAAATGGTCCTGGAAGGTCATCCTCTGCAGGCTTTGAGTCCTAATAGCTCCTAATAAGCTCCTAAACATGTAGATCAGTCTGAATTCAATGATATTTAAGGATGATGTCATATTTTTCTAATCTTATCTACATAATCTTAAATAAATTTTCTCAACCAAGTCTTAATATCACAAAACCTGTTCT